>NNCF01127552.1:76469-144349 GCA_002313205.1 Laupala kohalensis | reverse complement strand
CCCTGCCTTAGGGCCCTTGATCAGAATTGATAGGATGGTCCCTTGTTAGCTTCCAGAGAGTAAATTAGTTTATTGTCCTCCACATGGTCGTACGTAGTTTGTACGTTTTTTTACAATAAATTTATTATTCTTATGGAAAATCATCTCTGCGGCCCACTAACTGGCCCCTAAGAGAGAGAAAGCGTTAAAGTAAATAACAAGCTCCAATAGATAACCAAATCAAGACAAAATTAGTAATAACGCTGAAGTTTCCTCTCTCCAAAACTTTTTAAGTTGGCAAGAGTTAAGAATTTTAAACATATTTAACATGATTCCATCCCAACCAAGATATTCACTGAAAGAAGTATATTTTAATTGTGAAGAAAGTCACAAATTTCCACACTATGAAAAAAAAGTTAATGAAAGAAAGGATACGTCCAGAACAGCACATATGTCTGATTTGTAGTTAAGAAAATTAAAATTTCAAATATATGCTGCAAACAAGATACAAATACTTAAAAAGTCAATCACATTTCCACACTAGTAATAGAAAAAAATTAACATTAGATATAAACAGATTCTTAATAATATTAAATTTAATTATCATATACATTAATAAGAAAATGTCCCTTAGGTTTCTCGTTCCTTTCCCATGAAACCAGATAGAGTAAACATACAAATGAAGAATTGTACATTAGAGCATTAAAAAATGTATCTACAAGTCCTATTATTTCATCTTTCACCTTTTCTTTTGCGAGATAATAGCACTTAAAAATTACATAAACTCTGTTCATTTATGACGGATAAGGGGTAAGAATTTCTTCAAAAAACAAACGCCTTTTATATTATCTTTCAAAACTCAATAACCAACCTCCCGAATTCCACGATTATTTTCATAAATATAAGACTATTCTTCGAAAAGTAGTTAATGCAGCTAAGTTATGGAAAACGATAGGCAGGTACTAAAATTGAACAACTGGATAAATATTGGAATAAGTATTGTTAAAAATTACACATCAACTTCCACCAAGTGGAATAAATATTGTTAAAAATTACACATCAACTTCTGAAAATTGTGAAGAAAATATTTCTCTACTAAACGATGGCAAAATCTTATCAAATCCTCAGGACATCTTATATTGGTTTAATTCTTACTTCTCAGAAGTAGGTAAAATAACGAACTCAATATATCCAAATCAATGTCCTCCAATTACATCCACCCATGTACCCAATTCTATGTTTACTTCCAAAACTAACACCAGTGAAGTCATGAGAATCATCAGCTCATTAAAAAACAAATTTTCAACAGAATAGATGATATACCCGAGTTTATTGTTAAATTTTCATCCCACGTCATATTAAATCAACTCAAATATTTTTAATAGTTCTTTATCGGAAGGGGTGTTTCCTAACATATTTAAGAGAACTGTTTATATTGTAAATACTAAATATGAAACAGAATGAAACTTGCATACAACTAGAAGATAAGGGGGAAAGAAGTATCTGCTGTATTACTCATGTCAATAAAATAGACTATCTACATAAAAGTAAACATTCATATTTTCATGGAAAATGTAGGATATACAAAATTTAATTTTCCGTGCAATTAAATCTAATTGCTCTTTAGTACAATAAATATACATATCATGATTTAAATACTTACAGTGGAGTCACTGCAAAAAAAATATTGTATGATTTTAGTTGGCAACAAACTCCATCGTAAGTTTCTTTAAATTAAAAATCTTTTTAAATCTAATTTCCCCCAGATGAAAACAATTAATCCATTTTTTACCCTAACTATCTAGTACACGCAATCTGTACCTTCAAAAAATTTGAGAAATTATATGAGAATAATATGAATTGGCAAGATGTAAATAAATTAAGAAATATGTGTAAGGTATTCCACACATACACCAAATTTGTAATGTAGTACTCCTATGTGTGTATTTCTGAATATATATACAGGGAATTTCGTGTGGTTAAGGAATAAACTGTCAGTAATAAACGGAAATCACTCTATTTTGCTAGGTTACATTCTATTAGTTATAAAAGATGTTCAGTGTAAATACACTCTTGTAATACATAATTATCATATAATTGTTTTAAGAAATCTAACTATATTGTTCTATGACACTATTATGTATTAACTGATGAATTTTGAAAAAGGTGGAATTATTATATTTATTTCACGATTTGTTTAAGAAAGTAATGTATTAAAAAACCCATATGGGCTTTCATGGGTTGGGTTAAATTACAACAACCTTGGTCTAGAAATGAAATGGTTCTTAGATTAGATGCAAGTTTGATGTTTTCTCACATAAAATTATTCATATGACACTGTGAGCATACAAAGCAACCCCACAGATTTTATGTTCACATTACAAAGGATACAAATAATCCACTAAAGAATCCACTTGTTAGAAGAGTCCTTCGACTAATAAAATATTTTTCCCACTGAGCACCGGCTTTGAAGAGAATCAAACCCTGTAAAAAATGACGTAATTAAGATTTATACAAAAGTAAGGTTATACTTCACAATACTATAACTTACCCATAGACCCATAACAGCGAACACATAGAAACCAAACCCATAAAATCCTGTTAAACCTAGCAATCCAGCAGTAGCACCAGACAAAGCAGCCATGGACGTTCTGCAATATTCTAATATAGCTGCATTGTTTCGAACAGCAGCTTCGCCATAAGCAAGCATCTCTGCAGAAAAAAATAATCTAAAATAACTTGTAAACATTCGTAGGCATCAAATAAAAAATTGAAATAAACATAGTTACCGCCCGATTTATCAATTTTGGTTTTCACTCTTCCTGTCATTTTAAATGTGACTCCCACAAAACTCTTTTACTTCTAACCACTTCTGACACACGCAATGGGCGTGATGGTGTAAAACTGAACTGAACGAATCGTACTACTGGTGGCGCGGACTGCTGCGGACTGGCTGCGGAGGACTGCAGGACTGGAGGATTGAAGGACTGGACCAGTCAGCCTGAACTGGGCAGTCAGTGGGGCTGGACCAGTCTTGTTTATAGTCTGTGGGCTGGACAGCAGAGCACTCTTCACGTAAAACTGGTGTTTGGAAAAGACTGCTTGCTTGCCAACTGCAAGAGAGAAGGATAACTTGGTTCAAACCAGCTCTTTTTCACTCTTCATTATATTATTCCTCCACTTTGACAGTGATTATTCATATTATTGAATAATGCATTTCTTTCTGCCTCGCGTGATAACATTCGTGAAGATGTATATACATAATTAAAATAATTTATTGTCAAAAAGAAAACAGCGTATGGCCAGTGAACGATAGCGATCTATTTTAATATTAACAAACAATCTCGATGTTAATATTATTATTTCGAAAAAGTTCCGTTTTAGAAATAAGATATGACGATATAATATTTGTATTCCATTACAGTATTATGGAGTTTTATGGATAACATGGCCCTACCTGTGTTTTTAGATTTCACCTTTGTTACAATTTTGTTGGACTGATTCTTATATTTTGGCGCCCCCTGTTTGCGGTGTCCGGGAACGGCCACTCTCTCTTTACCCCCGCAGCGGTATACCACTTACATCAACCCATAAATTTTTTATTCCGAATAATAAGTGTCAGTGGCGGCGATTAAGGGGGGGGACAACCGCCCCTCTACTTTTTTAAGGAAATATAAAAATTTCAGTTTAACCGGCCAAAACAGAGAATTATAAAAAAAATACATCATCCCTGATGTGGCAGTCACCAATTGTCTTTCCTTCGATTTATATCATTGTTTAAATAGTGCTTAGTGGAAATATGTAGAGAATGTAATGTAAATGAAAATTCTCAATTTTTTTGCTCCCCCACTTTTGATTCTCAATGCCGATTCTGAAAAGTGTCATCGTTCGCCGTGCAAGATTATTTCTCTTTTTAGAACGTCATATAAACAAAATATAGGAGAACTATTGCCTAAAGTTTCATCATTTTGGTATCAGCTGTAAGTAGTGAAATTTTCAATTATGTTAACTCTCTCCCAATACCTTACGGAGCCAATTACCCCTGAATTTCATTCGTTTTGTCGCAAAACATTCAAGATTTTCCAAACGGATTGTTCAATTGTTTTTTGGAAATTTTATTGAAGAGTTTTTCACGGGGTTTTTCCCAAACACTTGAGCGTTTAGCGATACAATACGCATGTTTTACACTTTCAAAATACCTTGACCCTCTCCCTGATGGGTATGCTTTTCTTCATAAATATATCCAATAAACTTGGACATTTCAACCACAGATCCTACCAAAATTAATCTGACCAAGCTAGTGGACTTTTGTGTGTCCATTCCTGTGTTCTTTTCAAAATATGCACCAGAATGATTACAGACTACTAATAAGAATGATAGATTCCACAATTAGTACTTTCCATTCCTGGAAGAGCGCGCTACTATGCTGAGGTGATATACGATTCCTTTCAGTAAGTTTATGCATTCCCTCACAGATTGCGCTGGCATGATCCTCAAACTCTTCAAAGACCTTCAGGTATTGTTGCCGAACACAACCGAGCACTGATAAATTTGAGCAGCCGAGTACCTGGACCAGACTTGTGAACTCGCATACAGTTTGCCGAGCGTTTAGTTAGCGCGTGCCATCAGAGCGTCACTGTCTCCATAGCAATGGGGTTCATCTTTTGAAGAAATGTGGTTTCGGTGTGCTGTGTGAGGTGGTTGTGCGTGTGTTGATTTGATGCTTTGAATTGGATGTGCCTTTCTCAAATATCGATATTCTCTCAAGAAGAAAAAAAGGTAATCAAACATGTCAGTTGATCTTCATACTTTTTTTTCTTTTGCATGATACTGAACTCGCTTTGAATAACTGCTCAGGCGAAGTCCGTTGCCGTAAATTTATTGAAAGAGGCAGATTTTTTGCCAAAAATTAATTGATGTTACCTATCATGTTAATTCTTTATTACGCATCTCTCCAGCTCACATGATAATATAGAGAGCAACTAGTCGATGTACACATACAGTACTTAATAAAAATATTTCGGGGACAAGGGTACTTAGAGCTTCTGATCAAAAGTGCATCTCTCAGGCTATTTGATTACAGGATTTTGGGAGGAATGATATGGAAATGTTTTTTTAAATACAATAAACGGATATTCCTTTGTAGTTGTGACATTATCTAATGTTTTATTAATCTTCCATATATTATTATATTAGGAATCAATAAATATTTGGATGATCCATATCCTTATAGATGATCAACTGAGAAAAAATGTTGTCTACTTCGTCTTCATTTATATTTTCTCTATCCTTCTTTGTTTGTTTCTAGTGTGTAAATTTGAATGACAAATTTTAACATTAAATTCAATCAAAAGCAAATCATCGTCATTACATATTTTTGTTGCCCTTCTACATCATATCGCCAAGCTTCATACTACGTCCACTTACGCGTTCATTGTTTTTGGTTTTTTTAAATTTTCTTTATTAATTTGACATCACGTTTAGTTGAAATAATATCTTCCGTGCACTGTTTTAAGTAAAATGTTTTCTCCCTAAGCCATGAGTTATATGGTGAAAAGCACACCATGAAGTATGTGGTTAATTCCGGATGCTACAAACATTTCTCTTCTTTGATTCATCGAGATTAATTTAGTTTGAAGTTCGTTAATCGGTTCGTCAAATCACATATTCGGAGAGAAGTGTCTACTGCAAGTTTCAATGGAGAGACCTATTGGTTACTCAAAGTCAGCAATTGTAAAAACAAACCTCATTTACGAGAGGAGTGGCGGCAGTGAAGGGAGACTGAATCGGTGCACAAGAGAGCAACCTACAACTTGAACGCAACCTTCTGTATCGGACAGGAGCAATGACCACGTCGTAACGGGACTGCGTCCAGTGCGGCGGAGCGTCTTCGTTGTTTCGTTCTCTTAGTACATTCACTTGGAATGAGTGGCGAAGTATTTTTGGTTTGTGAAGAAGAAATTAGGTCGTTCTATTTTCAGTTAGTAAACTTTCTAATCTAGGGTGAAAGAGACTTTGGATATTGTGCTTGGAAACAAATTATTCAGCACCCCAAGATTTTCATCTTTCTCTACTTGTAATGCAATGTTCGGTAATTAAACCAATAAAATGCTTTTGGTAGCTTGTGTTTCCCGAGATAATTCTAATACTTTAACCACATTATTTTCGGAAACCGAGGGATCATATCATAGTGCTAAATCGATCTGATATTGAAGTCGTTTTGTGTAAGTTAGAAGTTACTCATTTTTGATTTGCATTAAACTTTGCTCTCGTGCAAACCGCTTTAGCGGAAATGCTTCATATTTACTGTATTAAAAAGGACGCTCCGAAGAATTTATGAAATTACATGCGACATGCCAGTATTTTGAGAATTAAAGATGTGACAGATGCAGTAATAATTATTTTTAGAAGAGATGTGCTCTTGATTATGCTATTTTTGAAGTGCAATAAACCTTTCTTTTTTTATTTCATCATTATTGAGTTTCAAAGTCAACACTCATTTGATAGAGTTTATCATAATACTGTACTTACGTGTTGTGTATGTGCATATATTTATTAGAAATTATTTCTTGAGAAGTATTAATTGATTATATGTGTCAGTTTTTCTTTGAATTTCAAGTAAAGCAATCCCCATTGAACAAAAAAAAAATGTTTTTGTTACATTTTTTTAATGTATTCCTTTGCAACAAAAAATTGTAAGTATTCTTCTCAGTTTGCGACGAGGGAAATCTTTCCTGCAGACCCAGTGATTTGACCTCTGTTTCGAGATTCATCGCGATACAAACCGAATGTGGGTCGGGGCGGATTTTCGCTTCTCTAGTCAGAGATACGAGTAGGTCGCCTTCTCTTTTCAAGAAGTTCCCATGTTTTACAGTCCTGCCCAACGAATGCTGCAGTAGTTCAAGGTATAAAAAAATAGTGTCTTGGATCCCACGCGCCCTCATTCTATAGACCAATCTATGACGTCTTTAAATGCGTCAATTCTATTCAAAATAGACATGAAAGGTAGAAGAGCAAAGACTACAACTACTCATACCGACTCAGAACCATAAGTAATGGATGTCATTTTGGAAGTGGGTGTCTCATGGTCATTACTGCTCAATCATTGATCACACATTGATAAGATGATGATCGAGCAGTATTTGGCAATATCTGGAGGTCTCAACCTTCTCGGGTTTCGCCCCACGAGAGCAAAAAGGAGNGATGTCGGAAAAAAAAAAAAAAAAAGCATTCGTCTTAACTTTCCTTTTAACAAAACAGATTATTTACATCCCAGTTCTGCCTCTCTCTTGAAGAATTCCAATTTAAATGTACTCGTCACTTCGTTCTTCCGGCGTATCAATGTCGGTGCAAGTTTTGTATATAAATTAATTTCGTAATGCAAATAAATGTCTCAACTAGTTCCTCCGTTCCGCTTCTAGACCCACTTCCAGATAAGATGAACTCGTGCATATACGAGCATCCACAGGTCACTGAGCTTGTATTCTTATCAGCTTTCCCACATTTCTCAGTTACTTTTAAAAGATGTGTAGTATTTAACTTTTGTCTTGAATTTAAGATATTTAATATAGGCATTGAAGTTATCACATTCCACCAATAAAAGTTGAATTTATACAAATGTTTGACTTTATTGTCGCCGACCGTGTAAGAAGAGTAACGGCAATCGGATAGAAACGATAAATCTGTCTGGCATTTCATGAATGTTTCTACGAAATTTGATGCAAATTTCTCTATTTTCGAACTTTGTGAAATGGGCAAAGAGATTTTACTTGGTTTCGCATGACTTTGCGAAACTTAACTTCTGGAATATCTTCTCCAACCACGCAGCGCCTATGTGACCAAACGAAGAGATGAGCAATGGCTGAGTGTGACGAATGGTCTGCTAGATATAGTTCCACTCCAATTCTTGACGTGGTAGCTGAATTTTCAGGCTTGTCTTGCTATGGAAATATTTCCCTTATCAAAATCGATATCTTTATTCCTGAGTAGTTACACTATTTATTTCTTAGTCTAGCAGTAAATATAACAGAAGATACATTTACTAATAATCTGTTGCAACCGTGTTCGATCGTAACTGTTTGTATTTTATTTGGTTCCCTTTGTTTGTCTTCCATTTAGTAATTGGGCAAATCGCTTACTAAGCTGTGTATCTGAAGCAGACCTAGTTCAGAAATGAAAATAATATTCTTAGCACCAGTTAAATCCTGTAATTAGAAAAGTGCCGGTTTGTAATTATGCGAACAGAGAATACTTACCGCAAGAGTAATTATCTTGTAATGCAGAGCGTGCAACAAAATTAGATTTGTGGTAGGTTTCAAGACGATTTAATGACAGTATTTTACAGGAAATAAATATTCCTTTTGATTATTTTATGCAATTGAACATGGAAAGTACACACATGTTTAAGAAACTTGGTTTCTATTTCAACATGTGTCGTTAAGGATCATGTTCGCAAATGAACGTATTCAGCAAGTCAATATGCATTTCTCGTACCACTTTATGGTAGGTGTTTGACAGCACTCCATTGACGAAGTTCGGACCTTTAAATATTTGTAATTAGCATAGATGTATCTTTATATGTTGAAACCATATAGATTTTCTAGAGTGAAAGTGGTGACATTTATTGTATCTTGCTCCACAGAAATTCAAAGTAAAATTATGACTTACTACCTTTTTTGGACGTTCAATAAAATAATTTATTTATAATTTAAGTTGTATTTTATTTATTTATATTGAAAAAATAATGGACATAAATAGAAGAATTAAAAGTTGCAAGGAAGAATTTAGCCAAAATATCATTCCAGTCAGTGAGTACTTATTTTATATGTATTATAACTGCCAGTTAAATATAACTAATTCATTTTAGTTATAGGACGAATGTATTGCATATTACAGTTCTCTTAATTAGATTATCTGAAGACAAGGCTTGTGGTGTATATTTTGGAATGTTAGTTCTGACATCCTTCAGAAAGCTCTTGTAATGTCAGCAGAAAATATTTTATAAATGTTACTCTTTCAGCAATTTGGTATCTTTACATTACAAATATCGTCCTTACCATTTGCTGCACATTTTTCCTTTGCCAAACTTCAAGCGACGATTGAAGCACCGTATGGAGAAAATGGAAAATGGAGAAATTTGCATCAAATTTAATAGAAACATTCATGAGATGCCATGACAGATTTGACGATTTCCATTCGTAAAGCACGGAAACACCTCGGAATCGATCGGATGTCACGTGCAAGTTTATTTTATTGTTTTGATTTATCTGTCTATTCACATCTTCAAGAAACTTTCCGAAACCAATCACATATACCAAAGGTTTTTGAAGAATTGAATATCTGAACGACAGATTTGTAAAGACAACTCTTTCTCCCATCAAACTTAATATTGTGTCCAAAAGTGACGTATCATAACGAAGATTATTTCCAAGACTTTGGAAGGATTATTTTTATCAGTTGCAAAATACCACTAGTTAATAAATCATAATTATATCATTCAAAATTGGAAATAGCAGAGTTGACCCATAAATGACTGCCAGAATCCGACAGCTCACACATATATTTTCTATTTTACAGGATTGCTAATTTCGAAAGGATACTGGAGCGGTGGTAGTGATTGGGAATAAGGGCTAAAGTCAGAAATAAATTGGGCTCTTCAAACGTACTTTTATTTGTTTCTGTACTTTTATTGGTTTTTCTTCCCCTTTAGGGTTCCGTCCTAGAGTTTCAGCTCCATCTCTGCACCCACGATGCAGTGGCGCACCTCCACTTCATTAGGCACGAGGCGGGAATATTTTTTGGACGTCGCTCTCACTAAAGCTTCGGAGGCCCCCGTGCACAAACACGTTTCCATTCCTGCTAGTATATATCGCTCGGATAAATGAAAAAGAATTGCAATTTAATAAGGTCAACTTTTATTTATTTAACAGCTTCGAAATGTTACAAATAATGTTAAATTTACGAGTTGAAATGATATTTGGTGACCCCTTATACGATGACCGCCCCCTCCACCCCCACCTAGGTGCGCTACTGCCAAGATGTCGCTGACGGGAAAACAATAGAGACGTTTTTTTGGTATCTTCTGAGTTAATCAACTATTCTTCATACTCGTTCTATCCCCAACGTTTCAAGAATTAATACAAATATGTATTGTACACCTCGAGAATGTGAAGAGAATGTTCGGAAGGTGGTTCCTTCACTTTTTTCCGTTCTCTGCTCCTTAACATGTCGTTGTTTAGTGACTTTAAACTGAGTAATCACAACACGTCCGCATTCGTGTCTAGGAGAACAGAGATGTGACGCATTACAGGCGAGTCTGCGAACTATGAAACTGCATGTCGTGCTATTTGAGAAGTCACGCGTTGGAGGGAGATTTTCCAGGATGGTGTGCTGTATCGTGAATCAGCTGAGTGCATCCGGTTTCCGCTTTCTAATAATTGCTAAGGACAATGCATTTGAATTTTTTCCCCCGTGAAGACCGATAAACTGCTTTAGCGTATTAATTACAAAAAATTGAGCAAATGTTCGATCATTCATTTGATTCACTCATTCATTTTATTATCCTTTCTTTCCCAAATATGTTATTAAGATGGAAATTACATTCGTGGCTTAAATAATAGCTTAACGGAACTAACTTTTATGGCTTAAATATTTACTTTTTAACTGCTAACGTTCCTGATAAAATGTGACTGTTTACGGCGGAGCAAAAAGCTTCGCTGAAAGCGTTTCAACGGAGAATGGAAGAACGAACGCTCGATTCTAGTGGGTAGAGATAACATTTTCGACTCGCATTCCTGATTTGATTCTCGGTGTATCTCTCTTAACCCGCTTTAAAGTTGCAAAGGCGGAAGACTAAACTAGAACCTATTTCTTTTTGATGAAAGAAGAAAATAATGGTACTCAATAAATAAACAAATTAATAAGAGAGGACTTGTTAGAAAAAGTATTCGTTCCCGTAAGTTTGATCCGTTTATACGAAGGTAAGACCGTGATTTGTTCATCGTATTAACATTCGCCTGTACGATTTTGTGGTCAAAATTAAGTAGTATTCAGGAGCTTACTTTTAAAGGCACTCATAAAACAGCAAAAATATATTTGCCAACATTCATATATTATATAAGAAATAAAAAACTAAAAAGGGTTCAATCAAATATTTCTATTCTTCCACAACTTTGATTGATTGCTTCTCGAGTTAGTGGTAAGATTTGGCAATGATCGTAACGATTGTAAAAGAAGTAGTAGCTAACTCCTGAGACGGATAATTCCCTGCTCACTTTTGAATAATATTTGCAAATAAAGTGGCTTTGGAAACAATGCAAGTTTGCGGATAACGGACAATAGCGGTAAAATGTGGACGACGCCGATCTCAGATACGCCTGAGTGATCACATTTTTTACTTTTTACGTATTTAATTTCTTAGGTTCTAACGGTTCACAACTTCCATCGAACTTCCGTTCGGAGTTGCGAAAAACAAACAGTAGCGTAAAAATTATTCGAAGTATGTGGTTGTCCTTTTCATTCCTTCTCGAGGATGTGACTTTATGTTTGACCGCCAGGGTTAGGATTTTTAGGTTCGCGCCTTTTCTTTAGATTTCATTAAAACACCCTAGAAAAACACCACAGTGTGAAATTTTGTCTTTAGATGAGAATTTTGAATCATTTTAAGCACCTTTTTCCCTTTCTTTTTGGGAGGGGGGGGTCTTTTTCGCTTTTTTCACCCAACTGTGCCAACAATCTCCTTTTGCTATAGCTTTTCAATAATTTAGGATTATGATCTTAGGGTTATTTTTAGTAATTATTTTGTCATCAATAAAACATACAAGAGATAGTTTCCTTCCATTTATATGCGGTTTTGAATTAAATTATCTTCAATAATTAACAATATAAGTGGCTCAATTAATATCTCCCCAGCATACAGTGAACAAGGGAATAGTAAACATACAGGTATCTATTTTCAGTAAACGTGGGACTGGTTTCTGTGGATATTGAAAGAAGCTTTAGCATCTATAAAGGCATTCTCTCTCATAATAGAAACAGACATTTTTTTAAAATGAAGAACTGCTTAATGTCTTGAAGTACAATAGCTTCCTATTTTTTGCATCTTCTGATGAGTGATGATTTGATGTACTTGTTTGCAACTCAATTAACTAAAATAGGAGAAAGATGAGTAAAACAGCACCTTTTTGTCCCTTTTTACCTTGTTAAAGCAAATATTGCCTTCCTTTTCTCACATAAAATAAAAGAATACTAACCCTGTTGATAACTATAGATTTTCTGTAATTTCGTTACAGTACTAGAATTTACTGCTTTACTAGTTTTATTTGCATAGAAAATGTCTGTTTCATTGTGTCTGCGCGAGCGACAGGCAATACAGGTGAGCTAATATTATCGCTGAGGGATATAAGATAGTGTGGAAACTCGTGTAGAGGTATCCTTCCACGATAGAAGGTAACGAAAATTGTCGCCTTACTTTTGCATCTGTTATGAACCAATTAATCGAAAATGTTATGACGATTTTTGTCGATATACGAATTGAAGTACGGTTTACGTTCTTATTTACCTACATATTTATGACACAATTCTTATTGCATTAATAATTAATTTGCGTTGTGTCGGGGTGATTGATTTCGTTACTTTACAGGTCTTAACTGCGTTGTTCCGTAATGAAATCCCCTTCAAAATAAATGCCAGAAATCAGGAAAAGGACGAGTTTTATTCTATTAAAATAGGAGCAGAAAGAAAGAAAAACATGTAACATGAAAAAATATTTTCGTGCCAACAACAGTAGGGCATGTCAAATCGTCTGCAATTCCTGAGAATACAGTGTCTGTGCAGTAGCCGGCAGCACTCACGAATTAGAGTTGTAGAAATCTTCAAGTTTCACTTCACAAAGTTCGATCACAATGTTCATATGCTGCAGTAGTGACACTTAGTCCTTTGACTGATCTGAGCTCGGGTAGCGAGGAAAGGCGTGTCGGCCATCCGTGAGCGTAACACAGAGGTCTTCTCTAGTCAGAATGAATTCTAGCTGTGATCAATAAAATAATTTCATCTTGGTAACCTTCCGATTCGTCGAGAGAATCCTTTGTCGCTGTTCTGGAACCTTCCTAACAGCGTTCGTATCTCTTGCCAATAAGTCTTGCGTTGACATTCTAGTAAACTCCAAACAACATCATTTCTTGTCTAGGATCGCGTACACATTTGTCGTTCTTTGGAGTATATAAACAAACGTTCGTTTGTCTTGCGTTCGGTATCTTTGAGTGCAGAGTGTCTTCCGTGTGATAACATGTAATATCTATTCAAGTGCTGCGAGTGATAATATGTAGCATTAGGTGCGAGTGATAATATGTAGCATATCATTACTGCTACACATTGCATTTACGTATTGCAGAAGCGCTAAAATGACTGCAGTACTGATTTCTGATTAATGAATACAAATGCCAGTTGCGAATGTTCTCTCTACGTTCGATTATTTTCTTTGAAAGAAAAAACAACGTGCAGAAAAGAAGATTTTCGTTGCACCGCCTCGGAAGTAGATATATCTGTGAGCGAAACTTGTATACATACGTCAGCTTCTTTTTCCTCTTTAAAAAAATTATTCGAACCTTCGGCTACTTGCGGATTACTCGCAAACCTACCCCATCTTCAACGATACGAGTTTGGAAGTTGTTTGTTTCCTTGGATAGAAATTGTTGATATCACGAAAGATTCTTGTTAGTGGGCTTCTTCATCGACGTGGTTATCAAACAACACATTGAATAATTGGTACTACATGTCTTTGAGATGAGCAGCAGCCAACTCCGCGAGTAATAGAACTTCCTATGTGAGTAGGACCGGAGTTTCACATGATACTTCACGCTTAATAGTATGTGCTCAACCATCTGAAGTTATGTAATTGATTAGACAACTTATAATTCTTCTCAGAGTTTATTAATTGGAGAAATATGCGATTCATTCCAAATAATCACATTCCTCTCGCTCGGAGCTCGCTTTTCGCGCGTCGTGGACCCACGTGGTACTCAATCGTTGTCTGCACCATCTTCCTCAATATTCTGCTGCTTTCATTGTCTCTTCCAACAACAGGTTGGTGTTTATTGTGATCGTATCAATAAATCTTGTTGGTTGTCTGCCTCTCCCTCTTTAACCTGTGTTATCAATTTTTCCAAACCGTCTCGTTCAATGAATTTGCGGGAGCGTCTTTGAATGGTAGGTTCAATTCAAGAGGGCTTTATTAAACACTTTTAAAATCTACAAACAGAACATAAAAGCTGAGGGCCCATGCACCTACGTCTAAGCTCGAGAGTGCGGTGGAGTGCTCATACTGTGCCCTGGCCTTCACTCTCGATAAAGATTCTAGTTGTATTTCATGTTGTGTTAATTGTAGGTAGGAGACTGTTGAAGGATAGAAGCATTTATTGTATGTGCTGTCCGAGATATTCGCAGCTTTCTTTGTTATCTTCTCAAGCTTTAATGCGTTTTTGATATTTTTTTTTCAGCGTCCAATGTTTACATCCAAGCTTTGCAACGGGGAAGATATATAATCACATAACACTACGAATATAAAAATACTATACTATAGATGCTATAACACTATCAAAATAATTATATTATTCCTACTTTCAAAGTTAACACTACGAAGGTGCATGGGAATGGACCAGTTCTTATGGCTCTCTGTAACTCCTAACAGATCCAATTTAAACGAAGCAAACATTTCAATAAATAAAAAAATAACTCCTTTTGTTTGTTAAGCCATAAAAAAGACCTTACGTTGGTCTTCTCTGTTCTAGATTGTGTGACACGTTCAATCTTCTGTTTCAAGATGTTTGCCCAATACTATTTTACGAAGAGATGTAAACATTTTTACGATAAGATATGAACTTGTCTGTCCGGGACAAACCGCGTCTTAGTTTATACAACTACGTAGCGACTTAGGTCTCTACGACTCGGACATTGCCCTGAAGAAGGCCACATCATGATGGCCGAAACGTTGGCAGTTGTATCTACTAAGACGCGGTTTGTCCCGGACAGACAAGTTCATACTGACTCTGGCCGCGGAAGCCTACGTTTATATTTTTACGATAAGTAAATAACTCCTTCCAATCACTATGTGTCTCAATTATAGACAATCATTATAAAGGCAGATATACTGGTATACAAATCTTACTTAATTACATTTGATTTTTACATTTTTTGCCAACGTTTCGAGGTATGACTGACCTCTTCTTCAGGGCTTGGATTGTATGAAGTAATTAAAAACCAACGATAACTGTTAAGTCTTAAATGAACTGCTTAACCGAGAAGATTGCAGTGTAACCTTCCATAATATTTTTAATTTAACGGATAAGTAACTGAAACATATCATTGGTTTTTAATTACTTCATTCAATCCAAGCCCTGAAGAAGAGATCAGTCATACCTCGAAACGTTGGCAAAAATATAATAATCAAATGTAATTAAGTAAGATTTGTATACCAGTATATCTGCCTTTATAATGATTGTCTATAATTGAGACACATAGTGTTTGGAAGGAGTTATTTACTGAGAATATAAAAGACAATCAAAAATTCTTCATTGTAAAAGTTATTTTTACGATAAGAATCTCTTATTATTAGTTTATAAATTAAAATTCATTGTTCAAAAGTTAATCTAAAAAGGGTTATATTATAGAGTGAACGATTATAACTAAATATAACGAAAGGTAAACCGTATCATAACAACAAAAACTCCCGTGTGATGCCGGGTCAGGTGGATTAGTTAGCGTATAAATTGTAAATGACTGCGCAAACAAGATATAATAAGAAATAATCTATTCATATTGATTTTATATACACAGAACGTATGTTTCGAATGGCGGACGACTTTCTTCATTAAAGTAGAAAAGGAATATTTCATCATATTTAAATCAATATTTTAAAAACACTCTTGTCAAAAAACTAAATACATTTTTTAAAGATTTCTTTTAGAGGTTACCGGACATCCGGAGGTATTGAAATGTTACGTCCTGTCCGTCATTGCCGACTACATCAGGCTTTGACACACAGTTTGTACAGCAGACTATGCTCCTTAAGGTATTATATGCGTCAGAGCGACTGGGCTTAAGTGTCCCCCCAAAAAATGTTTCAAATGATAGTACGAACCATTCCTTATCCAGTGGCGATGAGTTTCCATATCCTTGTGGCCCAGAATTTTGAATCATTTCACTGTACATTACTTTGGGCTGATATAGAGAAACTTTCGCGAACTTATGTTCTTTTTATATCTTGCCAAAAGTAACAGCTTAACATAGCGAAAAAATCCTACTTTAACACAGCAAAAGAAAATAGGAACGCAATTACGTTAAGATTTTCTTGTCTTACGGGGAATTTGCAAGAATAATTCACAAAAAACTGGAAAATATTGTTCTAACGGAAATGGCAGCCGTATCACGTGACTGAAGACAATGCGACCCTTGTCAAAGAACGACAATCTAAATTTATTATAAAGTTTTAAAATCACAAAATTGTCCTTCTCCAACAGTAAAAATCAGTAGAATGAATTATTAAATAATTAATTAGAACTACTTTGGTGAACATTTCCAAGTTTCGTGAATAGCTGGCAACTTGACTTCAGTCGACGCGGATATAATCCTTTAAGAGTTCACAGTTCTTCATAAATAGCATTTTTATTTCAAGTTTTTGTTTAAGTTACTAGTTACTATTACACTTAAAACTAACTTTAAAAAGTAATTTAAAAATAAAGGAAAAAGACGGACTTTTGAATGATTTGACAAACTTTCACACACACCGGACAGAAGCACAGGCGCGATCCTCGTCATGCACCGCAAATTGCGATCACCATTCATCACGTCACCTATTCGCTCTGACGTAGCGTTTCCTGGGATTTCCCATTCACCTCCGTGAGTGGAGACATGGAATACACCCACTTTCATTGGAAAGGAAAGGGAAAGAACACGATGTAGAAAGTATACAAAGAATGGCGCAATTAGACCACGTAGGTGAATCGTGCTCTCGGTGCAAGTTAACAACTTTTCACGGGGAAATAGATCACATTGGTCCATTTATTTATTGAACAGATAGTAAGGTATGACATTTTGCTTGAAGATGTATGTGCGAAAACTGTTGCAAATCATCAGATAGAATGGTGCGTAAGCCTTTTTCCTTGTTTCATATTACTGAATTGTGTAGATCAAACATTCTATGGTTCCCAAGATCGATAGCAATGGTTCAGATTGTGTTACCTTAATAGCCTCATTATGTTATGAAAATTTAGAGTTGTATATTGTTACCATTAGTGTTAGTTCAATTTAACATTTAATTCTCAATAACTAGGAGTAACTTGAAATGTTTTTTTCAAAGTATTGTTTTGTATTACCGATTAATTTTGTCATACTAACGACAAAGTTACTCCGAAGAACGTGTTGGGATGCAATGCTAACATAACTTTATATGACTTTTTATTTGATTCATATCACTTGATTTACCATATAAAACGAAATTGCATTCCTTTATATCGGTTTAGTCGTATAAAATTTTGTAAAATGAATAGTACTGGAAATTTAAAAAGTGCACTTAATTTTTTCTACAGTAAAAGTTTTATTTCAGTATCTGAATGCGTGTGATGGTTTAGCGATGGTGACAGCCGAAGCGTCTCGTCCAATTTGTGACTTTTCCTTCCATTATTTGAAATGCTCAAAGTTTGGTTTTATCGTCAGTCGTATAAAGTAATTAAATTCTAAAAGTTTTCAATTTTAAGTCTTACTAACCCATTACACGTATTCAAAAATTGAAATAAAAATTTTACTGTAGAAACAATTAAGTGCACTTTTTAAATTTCCAGTACTATACCTATACACACATATATAGGTATAGGATATGAATGGTGTAGTTTCCCGTGTCCTCGCCAACGTCAGCAGATTGCATGCAACACAAACAAAAGTACATTCCAAACCAATTTTAGTGGATTGCATTGAATAACGTGATTGTCATTTGTATTCATTACTGTCGAAATGCATAGTTGGTTTCATTGTTGAAATGATCATTCACATGCAATTCGGTCAAAATCGTCCTTTGTCGTCATTATACTGGTACTTTTAATGACACTAGATTTTTCCACAATGCAGAATTACCAGAAATTCTACTTTGAACTAAAATTGGAGGAAATGTATTTTCTCTAAACATTGCTTGAATGGACTCTATGCATTTCTCACTTTCTTGTCATAATTGCCTGTCACATATTTCGGTTTCATTAAAAATTAATGGCACCTGCGAGGTGCTCGTAGAATAATCGGAAAATGGCTTAATAAGTGAAATCTGGTTTCAAATAAGTATCCAGAATCCGAAGCTAGGATATGAATTAATTTCAGAACAAAAATGAACTCGTTGAAGTTCCGATTACTCTTCAGAATCTACATCTTGTGTTTCCAACAAAAATAAAAAAATAAATAAATGAAGTTAATGCAAGAAATATTTTAGAGACCTTTAATGTTCTGCCTGAATTTGTCGAAACTAGTTATTGTTTTTGACATCGAGTTTTTATACTGCGTTAAATGTTATTAAATTGTGGCAATAAAAAACAAATATTAATTTATACTCGTTTGTATTTTTGTTTGTATTGGTCATTTTTTGTTGTTTTTTTTGTTTCAGATCCTGAAAATGCTTATTTGGTTTTCCCTTTTGGGATTACTGCAATTCGCAGACGTTGTTCGAGCTAATGGGTACGTATCTCTAAATAATTGAAACTTGGTTCTTTAGTGTGTCACAATAAAAATTTTAAACATTTATTTTTTATAAATGGATGTAATACTGTATGCTTTTATCGATTTTAGCGAAATAACATTTAGAGAAATAGATAAGTTTCGGTGCTCATTTTAGAAGTAATATTATAATATTTACACACATTAGAAAGGAGAATTCACTACATATCTGTCTTGAGTAGCAGCATCTTAACTTGTGTTATTAGTATTTTTCGCTCGATTCCATTAATGAAAAACATATTCTCAAAATAATACAGAAAATAATACTGTTTCCAAAATAACTACAATGAATTACAATTCATTTTTAGAGAGTTGATTCTTCTTGGTAAGAAAATATCCATAAAATTCTTTGAAAGTACATCTGTACTTTTCCGTGTTGTATTGAATTGATTTTCTAAGTAACAATAATATATTCGTTTTAAAAAGGCAGTTACAAACTACGTAACTTGGAGGACACTAAACTAATTTACTCTCCAGAAGCAAAAGCATCCCATCAATTCCAACTAAGGGTCCGAAGACAGTAGCGGATTCATCTTCTGTGCTCCCCCGTTAAGAATAAAAATAGTTATAACAACAGTTATATCAATAGTTATAACTCGAAGTTATAACAACAGAATACAAAAAAAGAAAAGAAAAAGAAGAAGGTATTTAATAGAATACATAAGAGTTTTCTTGCGTATTATTCACATCTTTAAATTAATCGGAAAATGTTGCTAATCATCGTAACTATTAAAATAACTATATTCGAGATAAAGAATAACAAAAGTAGTAACGAGGCTGCCCCCTCCAGAGCCTACAAAGTCTATATGTAAAATCCGCCTTTACCCTGGAAAACAGGAGAAAACCCCGGGTCAGGATGGGTTTGATAATTGATTGAGGGCCGTATAAAAATTAAAAGGACGAAAAATGTGTGTGAAATTTTAGTCGTAACTATCCAGAGAGTGATACGCGTTGTTGAGCGTGAACGGCGTCGAGATGCGCGTGAAAAGAGAGTCCGAACCGATGGATTGACGACTTTCCTCACGACGCAGTTTCCAAACATGATTCCCACTCTGTTACTTGAGTGTCTCGAGTCGTCTCGTATATCTCTTTACCTTCGCAGATCTCCACGTTTGTAATTCTGAATTTTAAGTCATTGTGTAAATTGAAGAAAGAGTTTCTCCCGGTAGTTGTGCTGAATTACCCAACAGGTTGAGACTCAAAGTGGGGTCTCATTAGTTCAAGGAAGCTTATGAATTAGCCAGTTGGGATTTTCCTTTCTCATCACTTTCCCGACATCGCAATTGTTCGTCATATTCATATTTCGAGCCGAGATTGCATAATTTTGTGATGATCCCTTCTGCATTGTCAATTGTATTTATATTGAACTTGTCTCTTCTCTTGCAAGTAATTTTTAGTATGATACCGAGAGCTTTTATCCGTTAAATAAAACGGATAGAAATCATAGGAATATTTTCGGACATAAACTAGCTCTATAGATCATTATAAAAATACTTCTTCTTTGTTCGTGCTCCGTATTAGTCCTTGGTCTAGTTATAAAAGAATTTTATTGAAAAATTGTATCACAAAATCCATAAAACTTTTATGTTTAAAATAAAAGTTAAAATTATTAGGTGTAGTGAGGTCATGCGTTGGATGACATTGTTACATTTTGTGACTACACTTACTTCCTTAATTAAATGTCAATGTTCCAGAATGGCGATTCAAAGAATATCTCATTTTTTGCGAGTAGAATTGTACAATTGGTAAAACTAGAGAACATAATATTTCATTTACGCAGCATTTAATCCTTTGCACCAGCGTAAGATAAAAGTAGATTCTTTGAAGTCTTGCGAAGTCACGTCTTCGCGCTCCATGAGCTCAAATATGTAAGGTGTAATGATCTAATATCAAAATTAGTAAAGGAAGAAAATCGTTCAATGGAACTAAATAATTTTTTTTTGCTGTAACGAAATTATTTCAAGAAAGGCGAATTCGTTTGGTATTATTCAAAGAAGCTGTTGAATCTACCAGATACACCCCACGCCTAGTTTATCTCTGATATCAACTATTTGTGTTTTAACTTTATTGGTCTAGGTCACAATTGAAGTTGATTGGATAGCTAAAACAACATTTGAGGGGTCGGATCAATTTACTACTAACTATGCAACACAATATCTTCCTTCTAGAGAAAGCGGGAGGAGGAACGATTCATACAAATGTGACTCGAATTCTGTTCACGGAAGGATGACGAAGAGAAGTGTCATCATTCACGTATTTCCTAATCGTAAAGCATTGAAATAATTTGGGAATGATTTCATTTATTCACGTATGCACGAGACGTATTGCTCACATATTATTGGACGATATGTGCTATCGTTCTACGATATAAATCCTCTCTTCATAGAAAAAGAAGCTTCGTAGTTTTGGCGTTGAAGTAATAGATTACTTCAAAAAGAAAGCTAAATTACCAAATACATTTGCTGGTGGAAGTTCAAACAAAATGGCTATTATCAGCAAAAAATGAATGAATATCACATGAAAAGATATGAGATGAAAATAATTATTTTAAATAACGTTTTATGAGAAAATGTTTTTCGTGTGATATTTCTATAATCTTATTTTTAATATATTATTTTCCGATATAAATGTTATATTTTGAAATTTTCGAGAATTTTTTAGTAAAAGAGCTGTTGATATTTGTGGAGATTTTCCAAACATGGTGAACTAGGGTGAGAGGAACGAGATTAAATGTATAAATTATAACTTGATTAACGATGGTAAAGCGTTGACAAAATACATTTATCCACATTCTCATTCCCAATACTTATAATTCCGAAATTGGTAAAGACTCCTGAAAATAGAACCTAAATTTTGGACGATTACAAAAACGGTATCTAATAAGATAAATTGTCGCAATTTTTTAATCACCTAAGATTACGCATAGATAAAATACTGGCATGCTAAACCTGTTGCGACCAGTGCATTGTGGTAGTTTATGGAATACATTGCGAGGTTTCCAAGGAGAAAAGAAAACACCATAGATGTTGTGATTGGCGATGAAAGACCAAGTAAAAACGACATTTCCCCATTTTTGACAGACGTGGCAGACGATTTAAGGAAATGGAAAAGAATAGTTCAGTTTACCGCTTAAAGCTGTGAAATGATTGAAGTGATTAATGAAAGAAGACGACTTCATAAATGGTCATGAATTAGGAGAGGTATGACTGGGAATCCGTAGTCGTCGCATGCAGGCGAGGGAAGTTGTTTTAAAATATCTTCCTTCTTAGAGGAATGAAGAGGAAATCAAAATTTGTTACAGAGACTCTCATACAGGATTTGTGTTAGAACTAAGAAATGGAGTAATAAACACTCATCAATTTGAACGACTATAATGATTACAACTGTTGTAATGGAATACCACTGCAAGCTAATCTTACGCTTTCTTTCGCTACCTCATTGTGTTCACATCTATTCTTTTACAATTGACTCGTGTGTATGCGGTGAATCGCTTTCTCTGAGCACAACATCGTTACAATAGTCCAGAGAACAATCGATTGTTTCGTAATTTTTTTCTGTATCCTTCCCGTGGTTTGTCATTATAACCTTGTGTGTCGGAAATTTATTTCAAATTTAAGAATCAAATAACAATTCGTATGACAATAAATTTATTATTATGTCATTTTAGTCATTGTATAAAAAGTTTGTAAAAACTATACCGTAACTTCCAATTTTAATAAACATTGATTTTGAAAAACTTATGTTCATTTCGGAAGCGAATTGTGTAATTCTCATGTTATTAGAGTGAGGAATTTATGGTAAAATTTGTTTTATATATATATACTCCCCCGAAACAAAGCCCCTGCTGGAGAAAACTGGGGGATTCAGATTGAATTAATTGCAAGGTGCTGACATTGGCTACTACTTCTGGCTATGAGGATGTAATTCTACGAACACCAGCAGATCCTGTAAAATAAAAGAATGCAAACTGGTATTGCAAGTCATTTGTGATTGCACACCTCTCGATTTAGAATTACAAAAGCAGGTATTCCATTATTCTCCTCACTAGCATTGAAAATACCGAAGTAGAACCGACACGCTCTGGACATGAAGCGTGCCAAATTAGGAGTTTTTCCAGAGTAAAGAGTTTTATTCCTGATAACGGGGTTGAGTATTGAATGAACGAGAATTATATACATATTTATCATTATATTCACATCATATATAAAATTCACATTAAAATATAAAAAACGGTGATGTAAACCAATTTAAGGAAATAATGGTCACAAATGAAGTCACGTGAAAATTAATTTTTTTAAAGTTATTTTTAAAAATTAACTGTAATTGCGTCCGGAGAATAACTTAGTTTATTGCCCCCCACGTGGTCATACGCAGTTTCCAACTGCCTTTCTGACAATAAAGTTCATTATTATTATATATGAAATTGGTCGTAATAGAATAATATGCCGGACTTCTTTAAGTATGATATTCATATATTTTTCAGAAAAAGAATTGAGTATTTTGTACGTGTACCATGCGATATGACAGGCACGTCGAGGATAATCACAATTCTGGAGTTCATATGAAATTAACGGCAGGTCATAAAAATTACGCTACCTGCCACGTACGGCCGGCGACCCATGAATAGAGCACCACTGTTGTAGTCAGTTTGATCAGCGTCCGCTTTAAACGAAGGAACCAATGTCTTCCCACCAAAAATGTATTATTTGGTGACTTTCATGTATTATATCGCACATTTGTCGAAACTCTTCTTGTAATGCGATATTGTACAAGTACGAGTAATTAAATTCACATTGAAATAACTGATTATCAAGGACGAGTTTCCTTTAAAATCGAAGTAGTCATCTCTATCTTTAGTGCTCTCTCCCCTGTGCCTTACGGGCATTTTACGTCATTTGCATAACCTGTTAAGAGAATTTGAATTACAAAAAAAAGAGAGAGAGAGAGATCCTGGACATTATATAGAATAAAATAATAGAGATCCTGTTTATTAGCCATTCGTAGAAAATCTTAGTCGAGATTTATTTAAGAGTAAAGAATTATCAGTGATTTATTTATGAGTATATAATTGGCGTGTCATAAGTTCTGTATCGTCGGCGCGAGTTGACTTCTTCATCCTGTTTCTTTTCACATTCGTGTTACAACAAGGATAATACGTGAACAATTGAAGGAACATACAATTGTAACATGGTGTATCGTAACATCTGCATTTAGATAAATTTTACAAAATTCAAAGTTTCACTAATGCGGATATATTTCGGTTTTCAAACACATCAGAGACAGAATTTTTTCATGGATCATCCTTTTTTTATTGTGTCTCTCCTAGTTGTTTCTAGAATAAATAATAACTTTTTTGTTTCGGATTCTGTAACTCTGTTTACTAAACGTCGATTCATTACCGAATTTGGAAAGTATTTATTCTGTCCACCTTGCTGATGTCTACTTTTGTTCACAAAATTGCCCTGGGAAACATTTCATGAATTTACATAAATGTGAACAAACTTTCTCCCCCAGGCAGCATTCGAATCTGCGTCCTTAGGGCTTAGTAACGAGACCCAACCTCGCATTAGTTAATGACGGATGAAATATTCGTCTGACTAGGTGATTTTTCCCCCGCGAAGGGAGGCATTTAGTGTTTCAATTTGTGGATAGGCAGATCCATACATAAACTGTTTTACTGAAGTTCAGACTTCTCACCAAAGTTTATTGATTCCATCTTTAAATTTATTTGTCCTTAAAATATCTCAAATTTATTAATTTATTTCATGTTGTTTCTTAGTTAACAAATGGTAAATAAACAGTACGTATTTCTCCTTTCGTCCAGCTAAGCACCACAGTACGACCGATAGTGACGCCAAATTTTACGTGAGTTTACTCACTAGACACGTCCTGGAACACTTTTTTTGTAGGGGGGGGGGAGGGATCAGAAATCGATGTAATCTAGATTGCCGTATTCAAATATTACAACTGCGGCAGTAAGATGTGGGTTCACTTTTCAATCATATCAGCCACATGAACTGAAACACTGAAGTAAAGAGCTACGAGTTTTTGTGACCTCGTCGGGAATCAAACCCGGGGTTGTCCGCGGCAAACGAGAGCACTAGCCCAGAGCTACCGAAGGAGCTAAATAAACAGTATGTTATACCAATAAAGTATTTTCATAACAATTTGCAAAACCAAATCGGGGACCTCCTCCTGACAATGTGCCTGTGTATTGGTTTACTTCCTGGATTAGTTCCTTTCACAGATCCTCTCCGCCACTCTTACGAAAGTCTCGAATGTGCGCTTACCCCATCGGGGTTCTCGAGGAGGGAGCGTCGTCGATACTAATATGGGAGCGAAAGTTGCAGCCGCCGCCGACCTCGTGCACCGCCTACATCCTTCGCGACGCGAGAGACGGCCTCGTCGTCAAACATTGTGCGTCCGCTCCCGCCCATCCTGCACCGGCACACCCACGGACACCTCCGCAGCATACGGAGCAGAACAGCCTACACGGACAGGGGGCGAAGAGGGGGACAGTTGGCCCCAGGCCCCGAGAAACGGGGCCCTCAGGGAGGCCTCGGGCGTATTGGAGACAATGACGTTTTAAATTCAAAATCAAAAATACAATTTTCAGAAATTGAAAAGTTGTCATGAGAACATTTAACTAATTTAAGGAAAGGGGGATCAGCTTGCACCAGCCCCCAATGAATGGGCGCTTAGTAACCCCCCACCCCCCCACCCCCAAAGTTGAGAGACAAAAACCATTTTTTGTACCGAATAAACAAAAATTGAGAACTTGTCATTGCAAACATTTGTCATGTCAGGAAAAACCTTATAACGATAAATTACGGTAGGCGGTTAATTATTGATAAGTAATTGTTGTTTAAGTATTGTCTGTAAATCTATAGGTACAGTAACGGAAGAAAATTAAAATTTTATGAGTAATACATATAACTTTAGGTTTCTTTTTATCCTCTTATTCATTAAGTATCTTAAGGTTTTTTTTTTAATTTCCTTTTTATTTAAATACTTCGTGCACTGCATATTTTCACTTTGTGAACATATGTAGTTCGCTGTTTTTTTTATAATAATGTTTCACAAATTTAACTCCCATGGTCCGATATAAATTGTATTAAATGACCATAATACGATATTAATGTCTATTGTGCTAGTCTATCAAATGTAAACGTTGAAAATGAAAATTGAAATACTTTCAGATATTTATTCATACATCGGTTGAGGGGAGAGATGGATATGTTGGGAGAACGGGTGAGAGGGGTCCAAATTTCAATATCTGTCCCTGGCCCAATAAACTCTCTCGACGGAGAATCCGGAGACAGCCCCGACAACGGTGCAGCTGCTGCCGTGCCCGACGGCTGGCGCGCGCCCCGGAGGACCAAGGTCCTGTTCGCTCGCTTTTACGTAAGCACAATGGCCACCCGTGCCATGTGTCTATGGCGTGCCGGCCACCGCGCCCGCAACGCGGAACAGGCAACGCTCCGGGGAACACGAAGTTTTTGTCTCTCTCTTTATCCACATCCTTCTCTGTTTCCATTGTTCCTCGAGAATCTCCGTATAGTTCTGGATACGCTTGTGACAATCCAGTTCTGTCTTTGTGTATGGAGAGAAAGATAACGTAAGTCGAGCTGGTTCCTGCACTCTTATTTGGAAGATAAGTAGAAATGTAGAGTTTTGCGTAAACTGGAAGAGTGAAACAAATATTTTCTAAAATTAAATATTTAAATGTATGCGCGCTTATCGATAGCTACTCAGTGGAAGAGCATAGATACGATCTCCGTTTTGGCTGAACTGGGTTTTTATCTGGAATTTCCCTCGCCTGCTTCAGACCAATGCCAGTTCGATACCACCGGCAACCCGGTATACGAGTATATTGATCGTATAGTGTAGTTAGGTGAAAGAGAAGGCCTGGTGGCCTGAACCTCGCCCATAATGGAAAATATTGTGACGATAGTAAGCCATGATTTCGAACGACTAGTTGTGGAATGTGGGTCGGACCAAAATTAAAAAAATGTAGTTGACTTATTTTGATGTTCTGTTTCTGAGCATATGTGTTATATTTGTAAAAATAAATGGGAAGAAGAAACTTCGAAAATAACTGACATAATGTGTTTTGTATTATACGAGCTTAGTTGAACAACTTCGCGAGATTTTCAAGATTGTATGTATTTTCAAAAATCAACTTTTATTGAAAGTTACCTAAAGATCTTATATGGGATGTTCCTTTCAGGAGCCTCGACTTAATGCTCTTGTATGACGAATGGAGATAGTATTTCTCCATAGTCGATAAAATCTGCGCACGAAAATTTCTTTACGGGGCTTTTGACAGGCCTACTCTCACGTACGCACATATCTTCCATACTAACGAACCTTTATTTCGAACGATAACGGAATACGTTATTGTAGTTCGTGTATTTATCCGTATTTTATTGCTAACTTATTTACGATCGTGACTTGTTCCTTGTGCGTCTTGTTTCATGCGATTGCCTCCAAGAGTCTATCAACGTGATAGACTATACTACGCGATGCTACTGGATCCATGTTCAATTTGATCCGTTTTGGGAAATTATTGTAGATGGACGTAAACTAATATTCTCAATAAATTGCGAATTCCTATCCTTCGAATGAGGTTTATTATTTTATTTTAAAGAACAATATGATTAATGTATGTTACATAATGGAGACTACGGAGAAACAGTTAAAATTCATTGGTATGAAAAATCAAATAAGTAAAATATATTTTAAATAATTAATTAAGGTAAACCAATCAAATTTATGTTAAGTGCTTTTTTTTAACTCTAAACTTTTAACTCCATCGTATTTTTTTCTATTTATTTTCTGTTCTAAATTGTTAGCTATTTTAATGTTTATATTTTTTATCATTTCGCTAATGATTTCAGTCCTTCCTCTCTATAACTATCTAAATTCGCCTAAGGAGAATAGAGCTTGCCAATTACTACAAAATGATAGATTAAAAGTCCTCATGTAAAACGTAAAAAAAATTGTTTGTGGTTTTGATTGAGATATTTTCAGGGACGAAACTCTCGCATCAACAGAGTGAAAAGTTATTATAACTTTTTAGGAACGGCTAATTTTCCTTCGTAATTTAACGATTTCATTCATCAAAACCGATAGAGAAACGCTCAAGTGAGAATTCTTCTCAGTCGGTCATTATTTTGAGGTATACGTTGAATGTTTTCGTGCAATACCATTTACGGCAACTAGGCCACGGACACTTAAGGACAAGGTCATCAATATCGCTGTACGAGATGTTGATTTGAACTTCACTTTGTACGAAAGAAATGGTAATTCTTACATTAGAGAAGAAATTTTATTTATAATATATACTTCACAATAATGATTTCCGATGGATGTAAATTATAATTCAAGCTGTTGAATCAATTTTTATTAGTGATTAATTGAAGGAGGTTCTATTGTTAGATCCTGGATTGGGCGAGTCTTGTGTAGTTCTGTATTTAAATGCTTTTGATATTCTGATATATTTTCATACAAAATTTGGTATCTGAAGCATCGCAATTCTTCGTCGATTGTTGAGTCATGATACGATCTCAAAATGATTCGTCACACTTGTGGAATTATGATTCGGTGGTTGTATCGAAACAAGAGCGAAAATGGAAAATCCACGCTCATTGTGTCTGGAAGTTTCGCAGCTTCCTTGGAACCAGGTGACGCGAGCGTGGAGCAACCTCGCTGGAAGCCCTCGCCTCGGAGTCCGCTGTCATGCTTGACCTACGTCACGGACTACGTCACTCGCCATCTACCTCCTGGACGGCCTCCTTTGGGCACGACGATTAAAGACGCGAAAGAATCGCTGGTGCGAGGGAAGGAATGAAGGCGCTCTTATGTCTTGCTAAAACAGACGCGGTTTATTCTCTCGGATGCCATGGTCCCTCTACATCAGGCAGCTGCCAAGGTGTAACTCGTTATCCCATTATGTAGGCTCATGAGCGTACAGTGGTGCCAAGCTTCTCTTTACGACCACATATCTCCGCGTGTTTGATACCACATGCGTTGTTAATTCTTTAGTTTGGAACAAATGTAATATTGCAGCAAGAAAGGGAAGATATTTCGTATCATACCTTTATTTAGAATAGTTCAAGCTTCCCCCCATACAATTAGTGATTTTTTTTTTTAATTTGTATTTTGTCAAACAAATTGTAATGCGTACACCTGTTATTCGCATTGGGTAGTGTAATTATTTTCCGAAGTACCGTAAATTGCATCATTTTGTACCTAAATTTTCAGTCTCTCAAACCCCCTGGAGTTCTCTAAGCTCTCCCAAAACACAATTGTGGGTTCGCCAGTGATTGAGAAGTAATCTTTCTCCATACCAGGAGTGTCATTTGAGGGGATCAATTTTTAAGTTCAAAAAATTAGATATATGTTCTTATTAATTAGTATTTGATCTAGGGGATTGATTGTAATTCATTCCGTCTTAATGTAATACACTCCGTTAATGAAATATGTGTGAGACTAATTACTTGTCTAATTAATTAATAAGTTTCCTTTTCTAAAATATCAAAATTTAGTAAATCCTTTGACTCTATGCATGATCTCCCCCCCCCCACATACACACACACAAAAAGAAATTGAAATGACACCTCAGTTTCACCCTCATCAAGCTAAGCACGCATTGATGAGGATGACGGATAAAGGGTGGAGTTCTCTGAAAGTTAATTTCTTTGAAGAATTTCATGTCAAAGGTAAGCGGAGTAAGAAATAAGAATCAAATATTCATCTTATAACTAATGTGAGTATTATGAGTCCCATTACAGAATGAAATAAAATACATTTTATCATCCTCTCTCCATCCAGTTTCAACACTTCGTGCATTTCATGATTTTATGTATTACCATTCAGATAGAATTGTGAGAATAGTTCCCGTTCCTATTTTATATTCGACGTGTCTGTACTTTTATATTCGACATTTGTATTTTCATCAAAAATCTATTTCAAAAATATCTATGAAAATAAAAATGTATAAAATCATATATCCATGTGCCTACAAAAGGTGCACTGCGATAGCGACCTCTCCTCCAAGGTTATTTCCCGCATCCTACTCCCATGGCAACAACATACGTATGTTACACCAAAGGGGAAAAGAAGCAAAAGAAATAAAATGATAAGAGAAGGGAGCGAGAATGCAAGTAACGAATCCTCTTTATGTGACACCCTCTTTTTTTGTATTATATATATATATATATATATATATATATATATATATATATATATATATATATATAAAATTATAAAATGGTACGCTCTAAATATTCTTAAATTTAAAATAATAGTCATAGGATTTCTATAAAAAGAATATTCTTGCATGAATACCCGCGGCATTACTCGCGTGAATTTTGTGATTTTTGTACGAACAAATATTATTTTCTGAATCCTTCATGACAGCCATATACAGATATATGGTGTTTACTCCTAAACCGCACTAAAATACATTACAACTATTTCATACATTAACACTACATCGAATTGAAGATTTCCGATAATTATTACCACGTGTAAACGATTATTAATTTTGATTCTAGGAGTCTTGACTTTATCATTCACGCTCTATGGAAAGTCCAACTATGTATTCTTTGGAATTGATGAAATACGTATTCCATATGCCAATTTTGAAGGAAAAAATACAAATATAATCCGAGACGGAAATGAGACAATATTCGATCCCTTCTATAATCGTTGGACTGTTCGGAGGTCCATTACTATAGATTGAGTATGAGTGGAAATACAAGCGTGACCGACAAAAACATTAATTTTTAAACCCCTTTTCACACATTTAAATGTGAAATATCGTTCAGAGAAGTGCTCTTCCATATTTATGTATGTTAGGATAAGGATTATTTATCTGTAGATACACAAAAATCCTAAATTAGTAGAATGATTGAAATGAATCCGGTTCCAACAAGAATACTAAAAAAGTATACTTTAAGACAGGAATAGTTCGAATACGGGTTTCACGCTGCAATGCTCAAAGACGGACATTTCCCTCGATCCTCCCTCTTTGGACACGAATCATGATATTGAGTCACTGATAATTCCATATAATCATGGTCATTTTAAATACAACGTGACTATGTGTTATAAAGCAGAGTATTCCCGTTAATTTTCTAATTTTGTTCTCATATCCCATCTTAAATCCACATTGATATCTAGTGAAAAATTGATACAAGTATACTCGTCGAAAAATGTATACGAAGTTAAACCTGTCATCTCCTGGGCGAGTTTTCCTTATTCTGCACATTTTCACATCTATACTCGTGCGTATTACGGGTTGCGTACTCCTAAAGACATATTTGCAGTTTCTAACCTAGGACTGTCATACTTGCTTTCACACATCCTTCCAACCCCCGTGTCTTTCCTTACGAGTGTAAATTCGCTCCCAATCAACAAAATTGGAACAGGAAACCGGACCACAATACTGCAAGAAAAGAAGCAAAATATGCAAGAACGAAAGTGCTGTTTGCAACAATGATGGTCGCCAGCGATCGACCTATCTCTTGTGTCGACGGATTTATCGTCGGTGGTTTTGCCTTAATCGACTCTGTGTCCACAACGTTTCGATTCATCGACTCTCCGAAAATATTGAATGTGGCAATGCGCTTATTTCTGCAATAATTTTCTTGTTTCGTTCGAATAATGCTGATTCATTTATTTTAAAAACTTATTTCATGTTCATTACCGTTTCGATGGGGATGTGAGGCGGAAACGTTTTTTTCAGCTCATGAATACTGTTTGCATAATTTCCGCCATCAAGAAGCACTTCCTCCTCAATGCTGAATCTAACACTACATGTTATTTTCCACGAACATCCATTAAACTTCAGTTCTTTTTATTTTATTATATAACGTGTTTTTATTGATATATTGCTTCGTTTCCTTATTCACATGAAAGTTCTCGTAAGCGAATTTCTTCTTGGAATCAGATGACGTACCTTCGATTTGCTTTTATTTTTTATAAAGTTTTTTCTTTCCAATTTCCCAGAATCGCATTCTAGTGCGAGTTGGGAAATAAAATTCTTTTCGTGCCAATGTAAATAAAATTGAATTTTTGAATTTTCCCATATTGTCAATTTATTAGAAAACTACGAAAGCTTAATACGACACTTGTGGAATGCATCTAAAGAAATTCCTTCTTATTCATATTAAATCTGAATATGGCATCAAAAACAAATTTTAGTGATTCCGACTGTTCTCTTTCAATAAACACTTGGAATCGAGTGGCAAATCGATTTCTCGGTTTCTACAGTGACCTGGTAGACACATTCAACTTAGAAAGAGCACTGTAATCGCTTTGAGATAGCATCCAAAAAATAGTATAATAATCGTAAATTTATTGTTAGAAAATCACCTACGAAATGCGTATGACTACCTAATACTCTCCGGAAGCAAGCAGGTACCATCTCATCAATTCCGATCAAGAACCCTAAGGTAGTGGCGGATTTAACTTTTCTGCGCTCCAAGGCAAAATCGAGACATGAGGCCCCCTAAAATGAGAATAAAAATAATTGGCTGCTTATTATAAAATCTACAAAATATCAACAAATTTATATTTAAGAGGATTCAAATACATTATTCAACAAATACGTAATATTATCAAATCTTTAAATTATACCGAAAAAACTGCTAAGGAATAACTATTTAACTCAAAATTCGAGATTAATAATGAGACTGCCACCCCTAGGCTGGAGCCTAGAGAACATATTTCGTATTAAGTCCGCCTCAACCCGATGGAAACCCGAGAAAACCCGGGCCAAGATGATATATAATATGGTTGGTTGTATAAGTTGGACGTGGAAAAAGTTATATTAGCTCATCTATTTAGAATAAATTATGTAAAATTTACCGAGCAATGGTAATATACAATAATCGTGAAAAGAATGAAATTTTTAGTCCAAAAAAATTTTTTGTTGTATTTTCCTGTTGTTTCAATTTTGTTTTTGGTTTTTCACGTCAATGTTTTGAGTGTTAAAATGTAGCGTAACATTTCAGGTTCTACACAGTTGTGGCTCCAAAGGTTCTGCGACCCAATGTACCTTATCATGTAGCTGTTAGTATCCAAGGTGTCTCTACTCCTACCACGTTCGAAGTTCAAGTTCACGGCACCGAAGATGGAGGGAATCCGTATACGGAGAAAATAGATATAACAGTGCCTCCTTACACCACTCAAATAGCTCAGTTAAATGTAAGTATCAGTTTACTAAAAAAATCAATTTAACTTTTCATTTCAATTTGAGTTGTATTATTTTTATCACACTAACTCTTCAGTTATTCATCTCATGGTTTCATTAGTGAGCTCATCTGTGCCCCTATTTTCACTCTAACGGATAAACTTTTTAAGATTGAATGGTTGTGTAAATTGGAAGATTGAAATTGTACCTCGAGTTATTTGCTGTTTCTGTGTAATGATTTCTTCTCATCATCGCTATTATTATTATTATTATTATTCCAGATTCGAGATATTGGACCAGGCAATTATAACATTTCGACAAAAAATATTGGTGGTCACTTCGTGTTTCAAAATACAACAACTCTTGAATATGTTCGAAAAAGTTATTCAGTATTTATCCAGACCGACAAAGCAATTTATAAACCTGGACACAAAGTTCAGTTTCGAGTTGTAGTTCTTAACGCATTCCTGAAACCTACCATTAGGAATTCGTTGAATGTTTCCATTACTGTAAGTACATCAAATATGTTTTCCTGATTTCTGTCTGGTAACTGTCAAGTTTTACTTTGAATTACTTCTTTTTCAGGATGGAAAGAACCATGTGGTGAAGCAGTGGCAGGGTGTTGTTCCTAAAAATGGGGTTTTCAGTTCTGAGCTCCCTTTGTCAGAAGAACCCGTCTTGGGAGACTGGACGATTATTGTCAGTAATTCGGATCAGTCTTTTCAGAAAAACTTCCACGTCGCGGAATATGTTTTACCCAAATTTGAAGTTACTGTGGATGTTCCTCCTCATGGAACGTTCAAAGATGCTTACGTGGTCGCTACCGTTCGGGCAAAGTTAGCTCACTAAACCCTGTTTATTTAATTAATCAGTTAATGTCGCTTTCATTTATTCGAGTAATAATGAATTACTTCCGGTTGCAGATACACTTATGGAAAACCTGTGAAAGGTAAAGTCACGGTTACGGCTTATCCGAATATATACTCTGGAGTGATACAACCTATCTTTCAGAGCCCCATAAGGAAAGTTATACCTATTGATGGAAAAGCCAATGTTGAATTTGACATAAAGAACGAACTGAAGTAAGTCAGAGAACTTGTATTGCTTAACTTATGTCACCTCTACATATATTTTTTCATTAATTTCTAATAGAAAATTGACTAAGTACATTCGAAGAAAGACATGGAGATCCCGGAATGTAATAAAATAATCGTTGCTTTCAATTACAAAATCATATGTCACGACGCTTTCAATTTCTCTACCATTGTCTTTAACCCGAGAAACAAAGATGTCTGCAAATGACTTATATAATTTACGATTATTTCTTTAAAATACAAATTTTATTCTGTATCTATACATTTAATATTTTATTTAGATTGAAAAAGAATACTACGTATGTTAGTACTTTTAAGCACTAATATTTAGTTCTTGATTCGTAATAATTGATCTATTTAATAATTCTGTTGGCGCTGCTGGAAGCAAATTTATGGCTTATATTTGAAACATAATATTTAAAACAACAAGAAAAATTATAGAAGCAGTTATTCTATGATCACTATATTTAATATATGAACTACTAAAATGAAATTTCTCGACTAGAGATAATATGTTAAAATGTCCTACTAGCCTCTGTGAAGAAATATCGATGTTCTGTGACATGTTATCCACATTTAAAACCTTAAATTTTCTTCATTTTATTATCATTATTTTATTAAATCATTCTTATGCACACGTAAATATTATTTTGCTTTGTTTTACTTAACATTCTTTCAAAATATTTTGTTGCTTTTTAATTTTTTAACAAAACTTCGTGCCCTTTTCATGTGTGGAGCTCTAGAAACTCCAAACTAGTCACACCTCTAGCCATGATTCGTTTATGCGCGAGTAATATGGAGGGCTGACGTCAGTCTCCTTCTCGTTGTTCTGGCGTTGACTCATGATTCACTTTATTGACTTTTGACATTTGCATTTTACACAAATAGAAAAGATTGGTACTATTGAATGAGTTATTTGTCAAATGACTTTTCAATCATTATCGTTGCTGACAGGAAAAGAAATGGCGAATAAATATTTTTGTCTAAATTTTTAAGAATATGCAATTAGTCATTTTGCTGTCATTTTCGCTTATTCTCCAATTATGTTAAGTTAAAAGTTTTTTAAGTTGGGATGTTACTAATTTTGTACAGAATTAAGAACTATTGTGCTTCATTGCTTTATAAATTTTGTGATTTGAAAGAAGCTCTTTTAGAAATATTTTCTTTAAAATGTAATATATTATCTCTATGATGTTTGTTCCGCGTGTAATTGAGTTTAATCGATTTTTGGCAATTTTTGACTGCACGAAATACGCGCTCTAATCTTGATGTTGTCGCTTAAATTTCAATCAATCTTACTAATTAAAGTTTATAATTTTTTCTTCTTGGCTTACTTTTCTCCTCTATTCGAATGCTTAGCTATCATGATATTGTTGTTACTCTAGACTGGAAGATGATTTTGAAAGGACTGTTCAAATTGATGTTGATGTGGAAGAGGAATTAACTGGAAGACGTCAGAATAATTCTGCTCAAATTTTGCTACACAAACACAAGTACAAAATGGAATTGGTGAAAACGGCTGAATATTTTAAACCGGGACTCAAATATACAGCTTTTGTAAGTTGTCGCTACTCCTGTATTTATGTTGACTAAGAATTTGGAAGGGATAAAGAAACGAGTATATAATGATGTTCTATCCCTGTAGATCAAACTCGCTTATCACGACGATACTCCAGTGCTAGACGACAGAAATGAGGTAAAAGTTCGGTATGGATTTGCTATTGATCCTGAAGAATACACCGAAGAAAAACATAAACTCTCAGGCACTGGAACAATACAATTGGAATTCTATCCCCCTGTCTCGGAAAATGAGACTCTATCGTTGGGAATAGAGGTAAAATAAGTTTCTTTTTGAGTAATTTTTTTAATTCGCAATCGTTTTACCAAGTGATTCACATTATTTTCAGGCGGAATATCTAGATTTAAAAGAGTGGTTTTCTTCTGTTCGTTCGTCAATGTCTCCAAGTAATACTTATATGCAAGTCGTTGTAAAGACTGAAAAACCAAAGGTATGTACGAAGAAAGTGTAATGTATATGAATTGTGTACACATTTTTGAACTACTCATTATATTTTATCTTTTCAGGTTAACGAAGATATTGTTCTGGAAGTGAATTCCACGGCAACCATGAAATATTTTTCGTACCAAGTAATTGGCCGTGGTGACGTCATTGTATCGAGGTCAGTTCCTGTAAATAACAAAAATTCTCACGAGATCCGTTTCCTTGCAACCTATGCAATGGCTCCAGTTGCTCACATCATAGTATCGTATATTCAACAAGATGGCGAAGTGATAGCAGATGCTATTGATGTAGAAATTGACGGAATGCTTCAAAACTTTGTAAGATGTTAATTTGCTGTTATATTGTATTTTTTGTTTATTTTTTTCTCGTTTGAAAACGTATTTACCTCAATTATGATCTAATTGCAGGTAAACATTGAAGCAAATCCTAAAGAGACTCAACCTGGAGGTTCAGTTGATTTCAAAATCGAAGCGAAACCAAATTCTTACATTGGACTTCTTGGCATTGACCAAAGTGTTTTACTCCTTCGTGCTGGAAATGACATTGACCATGTAAGCTATTAAATAATTAGTTTTATAAGAAAAATCGGGTACATTTTATGAATATTAATGTAAAAAATTAGAGGGAGGACATTCGTGTAACAAACACTGATCACTTAGTGCGGGAAATTTGACGCACTTCTTGTCTCAAATATGGCGTTTCTTTGTTCGGAATTTTTTCTCTACATTTTGTTTTGCACAAATAGTTTCTAAAATGCAATCTTGAAAGCATGAATTAACTATTCATAAAAGTATTGATATGAAATACTTTTTACAGCGGGGGTTTTCTCTTTTTGCTTCAAAAATATTCCTTTGAAACCCAAGATAAACTAATTAGTTTTTGAAATGATTTGTTGATGCAAATTTTGGAAGTCAAGGTTTTGCATAAAATTAATTTTCTAGATAACGTCGTAAGAAATGGGGATTTATTTGCTTGCTAAAACATTCACTTGATCTCCCATCGGTAGCATTTTTTAGCATATTATTCACGTTCTTTTGGGACTGGAAAGTTTCGAAGCAGCGCAATATAATACAAAATAATATTAAAATGTTTTAAATTATTTTTGAAAATATACTTTGAATGCGTTTGGATCAATTATTCACTATTTTATTTCTTAATTCGTGAATCTTTTACCCTTCCGACTCTCATTTTTGAGGCCCAAAACCGCAGGAACACGAAGACTCGCGCTCGTAGTACACTCTGGCGGCAGTGGCGCGGAGTTGGAATGTTTCCGATGCCTTCAGCTACGACGCAATACCCAGCGCGACTGTCACAATCTTCCAGGTGACTTTACCTGTCTTGTAGTAGCACAAAACGATGAGTTAGTGATGTTACTACCTTATGGTTCAGATTATACGAAGAAAATACATTTCGTTGAGTGCCTAAAAGTTAGTTTTGTGAATACTAACTCTTTCTTACCTGAAGCTATGAAACAGCAACTCACGAGTTTAAAAAAAATGTAAATATGGTCTCAGTACAATAAATTGCGTGTTTTCTTTTTAATATAACAATTGATGAAATTAAATTTCGTACTTTTGTCTGTGTCGTCCTCAGGCCCTATTATTTTCGTGCAGTTCTGGGTGTTTCCGTTGTTCGTGCGAGAAATTTTCTTGTATCAAAACTGACCAGTCAAAGATTTAGCTGTTGTACAAAGAACAGGGAAGTTCTCTCCTCCTCTTCGTCGTCCGCGTAAGAAAGAGCGACGCACATCTTCAGAATTGTATCTTAAAGATGTGGAGATTTTATCTTTTGCGTCGTGTCCAGGAAAAAGCAATTAAATAAAAGAAATTATTCACTCACTTCTAAATAGCCATTACAAATGATCAAAAACAGCAAAATAAATATTTAATTTTTATAGAACTATGAAATTGGGGGTTTTCGGGATTGCTAAGTGAGTCCGATAACAGAGCCGCAAAATGTAAAAGGATGCTTTAATAGGAAAATTCATTGAAAATTCCGATTCTGGTCACATTCACGCAAAATAAGTGTTGTACATGTAAGAGTTGTTGTTTTTTGCCTCTTTTAATACTTGGCTCGTAATTATTTATAGGAAGTATCTACATTTCGTTTTGATTAACTAGGCAACGTATGTTATTTGTATTTTTATTAATTAACGCAATGCAAAATGTTAAATCTCGTTATTTAATAAGTACTAAAAAATTAGCAAAAGTATAATAACACATTCTTGATTTGCATCCTTCACAGAGTGGTATCTTATGGTGCATTTACGATATTTTTTCAGAACAATGTAGTGAACGAACTGAGGAGTTTTGATGGTGGGCAGTCGCAATACATGTCTGATACCATCGGTCGCGGCAGAAAGAAGCGGTCTCTGTTTTGGTGGCAGGGATCATCCACAGCGTATGAAGTGTTTGATGTAAGTCTTATCTGTAGTGTGTAGAATATACGTGTGACTATGTCGGTGGAGATAAAATGCACTGTTAGTATTTACTTGATTTATCACTATATAATATTTCTCATGTACGTAACCAGAAAGCATCCACTTAATCCGTCGTTTGTAACTCTAAGAGCTGCGAAAATAAGGTTAAAATTCAGTTTTACATACTTTGTAATATAAAATATATATCTTACGAAGATTCAACTTCCACTAACGTGTCAGATGTAGATTCTATCATTCAAATTTTCGCCTTCATATCTTTGGTTACAATATTCCAAAACTATATTCTACCTGTGGTTTTTTATAGTATATTTACATTGATAAAAAGTTTTCAACTCTCTTCACACAGTAACTTGTTGTGGTAGTGCAGCAAAAAGAAATTATTTTGCTGCATCTATTCAAAGCGGAGGACCTCTATTCTATTGTAATACACTCTTATTTTCTTTGCGCGATTTTTGTTTCCATTGGAACCAATTTTGAGCAATATATAAAAATGTTTTTTGATCTTTATATGAAGTACCATTTAGGTAAAAAAAAAAATTAAAAATTCTACAGGGCAAACAATTTCAAGAAATTTCTCTATAAATACGAAAAACAAAACAGATAAACGGAATTCTAAATAACATTTGTTCGGTATCAGGGAACTCCAAAACAGATATTCCGTCTCTCACGATCGAAAATTTTCAGTTTTTCGTATTTCTAGTTTTTTTAATGATCGTTGCGCACATTATTCAACATGTGAATCATGCATCGTATGCTTCCTGATATCCCTCGTACATCTATAGTAAAATAATCTCTGATATAAATGAAAGCGAAATATTTTTTTAACTTCTTTAATTGTTTCTGCACTCCGGAGTATTACATAAAATTGTTTAAATGTCATATTGACTATTGCATGTTCTCATTTGGCATTTAAATGATAAGAAGATTGTTATAAATAAATGTCTACCATCTCATTTCGGTAGTTAAGAGACTTAGTTTAAAAGTACAAAATAAGTTATTGCGAGATTTTGACGCAAGTGCCAACACAGCAAGGTCCCCAATATCAGAAGAGAAGATTTTGAAGATCATCTCTGCCTGTTGCGATTGTGATGAAACGGTTTGACTAAGTTCATTTTGAGCAATATTTTTGCCTCTTTTTGTGGTTGTAAAGAATTCTTATACTAAAGTAAATTTATTTCCGAAAACGTATTACGTTCGATCTCCGTCTTTTCTTTTCATTTTGTACATTTTATTTTTAAACATTGGTATATTGGTTAATACTCTCGTTTTTATTATTATAATCTTTATTATTGTCATTATTACTATAATTTTTTTAATGTATGCTTCGTATGCGTATGATAGCTTTAAAGAAATATACACAGGTGTGGTTTTGCGGGGAAACAGCTATTGGAAATAAAGGAGAAAATAACTTACGGACAACAAGCCGACACAAAACGATATGAAAAGGTAGACGTATATTTGGACGCAATGATAATTCGAATCCTCAACAGATTTACACACTAATGAACAACTTATATTTGTTAATGTTAGTGCGTATATCTTTGAATAGTTGATAAGCTAAATAAAATCGTCATTATATCAGAAGCTAACTATCGAAAAAAAAGTCTTTAAATTACGGCACTGGGAGGCGAATCTGTATTACGTTGAGCAATATTGCAACATCACTTTTCCTTTGGAACTTCCTTAGCATTGTATTAACCTTAAAAATTGTGATAAAGAAAATATTATAATTGTGCATGAATTGTTTTCCGTGTTCGTAGCATGTAGTTTAAAAAAACTTAACTGATAATTTTAATTCATGTAATTTAATTGTGTTAATTTTGTTATTTTTAGAGAAGTGGAACGGTCATTTTAACCAACGGCTACGTTTATAGTTACACACCACTTGGTATGTCAAGTTATTTTATACTTTTTTATTACTAAGATAAGATTCGTTTAGTTAGATTTATAAAGATTTTGCTTCTTGTTTTTTAGATACGTAAACACAATATACTCATACCATTGTATCGTATTGATGACATTTCAGTTGACACGAGGCAACGTTTTCTCATGAAGACACGGGATCTTCGTATACCATATTACGTTGCCAGTTTCAAACCAAAAGAGGATGCAACTTCTACTACATTTAACGTCCGTTATGTAATCTAAATAATTAAAGACTTACGATCTTTTATGGACGAATTATATATAAATGTCTTAAATATTTATTTAATGGGGATGCAACTGTTAGGTGACTGCGGTGCTTTAAACAGGGGAGCGATAATAATACGAATCGATAGTTCAAAACCACCAGGTCGCACTTCGTTTCTGCCGCGAGATTGCCTGGGGTGATTTTGCCCCGTTATCGAAAATTTCCAAACAAACCCAACACGTAAGAGAAGCGTCTTTCAATTAAAGTTAAAATTCTCTTTTCGATCTACAGTTTTCTCGCTCACACTTTTCCTCGACTCCAGCAACATAAATTACCCCCACAGGACAACTTTTTCAGGAACATACAACTGAAAATTAAATACTTCAATAGTATGGAATGAGAATTGAATAAAATATTATTTGTGTGACTTACCATCACTCATGGATTTTCTTCAATTGCGTGAAATTTCGGAATTTTTCGATTATTGTTAGTTGATAAAATTGAAGGTTGAACAGAAATGAGCTGTCGGAGGATATCAGCTCCGTGAATTTGCTGTTTCCTTGGTTTTGCCTTTTCCTCAGTCAGCGAAATGTTGTTTATAATTTATTTATAATTCTTCTTCATACAGAACCGGGAAGCTGTCGGTCTCGGGCTGCGCGTCAAAGGATTTCAGAGCGAGTTCTTCGTGACGTGTACATGAGTGGGCAAGAGTTTTAACAGTATCGCACCGAATATGACCAAATGCTTTGACTAAATATACGTGATCAAAAATATGACCGTGTAATGCACAAACTTTGATCATAGTTCAACTATGATCAAATATCTACGACATAGGTTCTCGTTGAATCTTTGATCATAGATATGACATAGAAATATGACCGTGTAATACCGGCCTTCGATGCGCGCTGTGTACAATGGTTGTGATGAGAATGAGTTTCACTCGCGATATATAGGTGTGCGACAGCGAAACCCAGTGGACAGTCGCAGTCAAAGATCGTGACGTCAAACTGAGCACCAACAGTCTCCGCGGACATGCTTCCACGACATTCAAATACGCTTGCGGAGCAAAAGAGAAGAGGTTCTTTACAGAGTGAAGTTTGCAGTGTTTATTTTCCTCGTCATATTTTTTACGAATATTGAGTCTCATACTTTTGGAATTGGGTCGGACATGAATGAGCGAGCGAGTCTCAGACCTCTAGAGTTTAGGACTGACTTTGAAAACTCTCATCTGCTCTATGACCAGCAGTGGATCTCGGGGTGGGGGACGAATTTGTATATTACATAATCACCCCCTCCCCCGGCAATTTGACTTGACTTTGTAAAATAAAGGAGCGCGTTCAACTCGTAAAATTTGTTTCATTTGATCTAGCACACTGCTCCTAGGCAACATTAAGGGGATTTACATTACTTGTCACTATTTATCACCTTGCCGTTGACGAGCCCTAAACCACCACAAAAAAAAACAAAAACTTATCCTTTCCATAGCATTTTGTTATGTATGGTAAAGGATTTTTATATACACCGCAATGTTAATCTATATAGAAGTGTGCTTCAAAAGAACCACACAAATGCAAATACAAGACTGAAAACAAAATAAATACTTCATCCTTATTGCACAGGGTATTCTTGTGCACTGACCTCTATACCTATCTCATACATTTCATTTAAAAACCTTTAGAGATAAAATCATCTCACTAATTGAGACAAAAAATCACTGTTGCGAAATCTGATTACCGGTTTACTTTTATGAAATTTTATGAATTCATTAAATATATACAACTTAAAATAACTATGGAGCCATGTAGGAAAATAAATAATAATGATGTATGATAAATAAATAATATAACCTGAGGCCACTTAATTGCTTGAGGGAAAATATTTGTGTGCCTGTTCATCATTGAAACATTAATTTCCACTTATTTTAATAATATATTAATAAAGAAATGCTTTGAGTTCATTCCTTACTCTATTAAATTTCTACTTGCTTAGCATACTTACTGAATTTTATATCTTCAACATAAAAACACTGTAACCATTTTAGTATCGAATGCTAATAACTAATTTTAGCTTGATAGTGTAAATAGGAATATCATGTTANAATTTTAGCTTGATAGTGTAAATAGGAATATCATGTTAACTTGATAACATTTGGTTATTGGTTCTTAACTATATTATATGCTTCACTCACATTTGTTTTCTCATTAATGTTTGAACTTTCTATTAGTGTACTACAGGTCTAACTTTGGGGATGAACTGGATTCTGTCCTTTTTGCCCCCGCTGCAGCTTTTGGAGCTTCGTCCTTTGATGGAGGGAGTATGGGATCAGAAATTAAAGTGCGTCAGCATTTTCCTGAGACCTGGATATGGGATGAACTAGAAGCAGGGTATGCAGTTTTGTGTTGTTTTACATTGCAACTCTTGATACAAAGAAATTGTAGTTGTTATGTATTTTATTCAAATTACTTCAAAGTTTTATATATAATTATCTTAATAACGTATTAATTTTTTAAAGCCAACATCTCACTGGAATGACTCGATTAATATACAAGTTGATTTGAATTATGAGTTTAATATTGTAAATAAAAGATCATGTGGTGATGGTGATTCCTTCATAATGGTGATGGGTTATTTCTAATTATTTCATTTTAATTTCCACTTGCATTTTTCATGGCTTCTTTTATGTCTTTTTCTTCTTAACATCACATACCATTTGGTTTTGGGGTAGCATGGTATTGCTTTCTTGCCAGAATAGGCCCTGCATACTAATATAAATTTGGTTCCAAGATGATTTATATACATGGTTTTAAAGTCAAATATCAATCATACAACTTCACATGTTCATTGATTGTGTTCAATTTTGCAATTCCTCTACATGACTGTAGTAGAGTCTAGTGAAATAAAAGAGGAAATTCATTTATCTATGTCAGGAAGGTCTCTTTGAAAATTTGTTTGTTTTATTCTTTCTTGGCAAAAGCTTGTCTTCCTTCAAGGTTTGCTGACTGATCTGTATGATCACCTTTTAGAATGGGTTTTGTTCCACTGACAGAAAGAACTCTTTTTTAACTACCTGGTTATGAAGGAGGAGGAAAACTCCATATGTTCAACAGTGCCCGTTTACTGAATTTTAACCATCATAACTGGAGAAACTATCGATACGATTAGTCAGAATAACCAAACCCTTGATGTTGTGCAAGACTGCATCCATAGTCAGGGTAAAATACAGAAGACATATGAAACATGAAAACTGATACACATTTAAAACATAATCTGTATTACTATCTTAGTTTTAGTTTTCATGTTCCATGTTCCTTTTCACATATGAAAAGGCAATAGTGTAATTTCAAGATATGTTGCATCTTGGATTCATTACTGATGCAGTGACCTGCGTGTGATGGGAACAGTGGGCAAGTGACTAAAGTGACTGTGATACAAATGACAAAAAAAGTATCCAACATATTGATAAACTTAGGTAGTGTTTACCGTTGATTCTCGTAGCAGTGTGTGTCCTGGGAATGGAGCTTTGTTTAACTGACGTTTAGTTTCTCATACTGAACACTCTCTTAAGGGCTCTTATTCTGTAATGCATCCTGGGAGGGAGGGTGTTTTTGAAATCATTACTCTATGTTAGTGTGGAGCAAGGGTGTATGCAAAATAGGGCAATTACCCCACCTTAAGAGTTAGGGCAGATTCCCAATTTTCCATATGGAACATTTAGTAAAAGAAGTAGTTGAAAAATTTGCAACTAATCCTCACAAACTATTGTTTAAAAATTGATTATTTTAAATAAATAGCATTTTTAATGTTAGTATATATTATTTATTGTATGGCATTCATTTCTCTTTGACATAGGTTGAATTAAAAAATCTTCCCCTCCTTTTGTTTTGAGCTGGATACGCCCTTGGTGTGGGGTAGGGGGATGCTAGCTTTGGTGTTTTATAACATTTAGTTTTATAGGATTTTTTTTTCATAGGATACTTGCAACTTTAATGTTTTTTCCATGTAATCCTTGTACTCAGGCAATCAGTGAGGGTACGGGGCAATGAGGAAAGAACAATTTGACGATTATACCAAATATCATCCCCTCATTTTCCAGAAACTAACAAAAACTTTCTCTAGGAAGAGGGAGCTACCATTATATGATGAAGGGGATTATAAGGTATTGATGAAGGAGAGGGGACAACAGATTCAAAATAAAAAGTTCTTTATGACTGAGACAGTTTCTTAATTTTCTTTTAAGCACATGCGCTAATACCCATATGAGAAATCATTACTGCCATTATCAGTCTTATGAATAATGATTTTATAATTGTGTGTCACAAAATCAGTATCAGATAATTGCAGTATTATAATACAAATTACCTATTAAGGGTATTTTTTGTCTCACAAAAGGCCAAACTTTGGGAGGAGGTTCCTGAGGGGAAGAGTTGAAAAATATTGTTAACATTTCTCCAGATGTGAATAGTTTTTGGGCCTACTCCATTACTTACCATACACTATTAATCAACATGTATTCTACCTTTGTCACCTTTCTATTGTGATACTATTACATTCCCTAAAGTGTACAAATATCCAAAATCATGTTTTTCATTTGCTCATGGATATTTTCCCTCTTCTTTCCTATTTTAATTCCCTCCATTGTTTTTACAACCCTTTAATAGATCCTGTACTACTTACTGGAAGTGCGGATAATTTCTGCCATTACACTTTCCTGAATAAGTTCCAAAAGTTTACATTCATCACGTTGTCCATGTGCCAGTGTCTATTTCATTTCCACACTATCCATCCAGGGTCATATTATTCATTTCCTCANTTAATAGATCCTGTACTACTTACTGGAAGTGCGGATAATTTCTGCCATTACACTTTCCTGAATAAGTTCCAAAAGTTTACATTCATCATGTTGTCCATGTGCCAGTGTCTATTTCATTTCCGCACTATCCATCCAGGGTCATATTATTCATTTCCTCGGGAAGTTTTTTGTTTACCCAAAAATCCAATCCCAGCTTGGAGGACTGCAATTTATGTAAGGTTTTCTCCACAGGCAAATGAATTTTGCCGTATCTGCAGAATCCCCCATTATAATTTATCTGACAGACATTATCCATCCCTTAGGAGATACTTCTCTTCCTTGCAAAACAAAAGGCAACAGAAATTTGGGAAAAGATAAGGGTGTGATTGGTCAATGAGTTGTGGTCTCTTTGGCTAGGAAGATCCTGCCAATATCTATGCTACTATAGGCATAGTGTTCAGCTTCAATGAAATATGGAAACCCTCGTTGTGTAATACATTACTACATTAAGCGCTACATTTAGATACTACATCGAGGCTGTATCGGCAGGGGGAAATTTTATTTACCTTTACTTCATAAATTTTTACAATATCTTCTTCATATGACTCTATGCTTGCCACAACAGTTACTTAATTTTTAGGGATGTGTTTGGTATGTGGGCATGAGCAACAATAACTAGTGTTAAAGAAAATTTTAATTTTAAGGCCAAGGAGAAAACTTGTAGTGTAATTATTTGATGGAGAAAGAGTGAAAAATATAGATCTGCATTATTAAATTTACTGATAAGAGAGCTTATTATATTACATTTAAAAAATGTTTGTTTGTTTATTTATTCCTTACCATTTAAAATTAGACTCTGTATTTTTCATTTTATGAGTATATTAATAGGATACACATCTCATCAGTTTTAATTTATTAAATAATTGTTTATAGATCTACGAAGAGATCAATGAATGTGACTAATCCTCAAAATGAAGGTAATGAGTAATTTGGGTTTGCTAGGGTGGACTGATGCTAAGTATCGTACGGACCCTGTCCCTGGCCTGTCCACGGTGAAGCCCGATCTCGGACCTCCAGTGGCAGTGAGGCCTGTGACGCGTCCGCCCTTGGCAGGTCCTTACGCATTTTCCCGCATTCCCCCACCAGTGTGGAACAAGCCCCGAGTCTTTCTTACGCATGACACAGCTCCAACTTGGCTTTTCACCGATCTGTCTTCAGGGTATGGTTGTTTATTTTCTCTGATCTTTTTCTACGAATACTTTTATTTCTCAGTATCTTACTATCATTTGTTTTTGTAATGGGGACTGAATTAAATGTTTTCAGATTTTAATATGAAAATTGCATTGTAAAAAAATTAAATATATTGATAATTAAGACAATTATAATAACAAAAATTAGAATGAATTTTTGAAAAACTCTTAATTTTTATATTTCAGGTCCGATGGTAAGGCATCTTTAAAACGAGAAATACCGGACACAATTACATCTTGGGTTATTTCAGCTTTCTCCATTGATCCAGTTTATGGTCTAGGTTTGATTGACGAGCCACTTAAGGTATGTTCAGTTCTCATTTCAGTTTGACTTTTAATGATATTGGTATTTAAGAATGGTTGGGATAACTCTTAAATTATTTCAGGTTCGAGCATTTAGATCTTTCTTTGTTTCCTTGGATTTGCCTTATTCGGTAATAAGAGGAGAGATTGTTGCAATACCTGTGGTGGTTTTCAATTATTTGAACAAAGACCTCATGGTTGAGGTCACTTTGGTAAATGAAGGATTGGAAAACTTTGATTTTGCTGACATATCTAATGAAGTTGATGCCCAACCCAGTAAGTAATTGATACTGAGAAATAACATTATCTTCTTATTTGATATGTTTGCATTGTATTTTACCAATTGTTCTCTTTTTAGAATTAGATGCATATCGTACAAAAAAAATAAATGTGAAATCAAACAATGGAGCCTCTGTGTCTTTCATGATAACACCCAGGAAACTGGGTTATATTAATATAAAAGTAACTGCATCTTCTAGTCTGGCGAGAGATGCCATAGAAAAGAAACTTCTGGTAAAAGTAAGTATAGTGTTTATTTTTATTGTCTCAGTTTGAGTTACATTTACTTCCTCGAAATTGGGAAGCGTTGAGCATTAGAAGTCAAAGCACAATTTTTGAAAAACAGTATTATGTATGAATAAAAATTAAGATATTAATTAATAATATTCATTCCATTGGGAAATCATGTAGACTAATGATAGGAAAATGACCAATAACATCCTACAAACTACTTCCAAGATTTGTATAGACCAAGTACTACAATATTCATTGGCTATGAACTGAAGTCAATCTCAAAATGATTGTTTGCGCTTGGTCTAGTAGGCTAATGAATAAAACCATCCCATGCATATTAGTTGACACACCATAATATATAGTTGTGGTATCTGAGCCTGTAGACTTGTTCTTTACAATAGAAACTTGATTTACGCTAACATTGTGTTCCAAAAATGGGTTTTTCTTATTTCTTCAATACTTGTCTTTTTAATTGTTTGGATGATTAGATGTTATTATTCCGTGAAATCATCACTTTACAAATTTTCTCTTTTCAGCCTGAAGGAGAAACACAGTATAAAAATAAAGCTGTTTTAGTAGACTTGAGAAGTAACAACAATTACAAAGTAAATGTTTCTTTGGACTTTCCTCAACATTATGTTGCTGATTCTGAAAAAATATTTGTTTCTGCAGTTGGTAATGCTAATATTCATTTTCCATATTTGTTGCTTATGAAGTTACATATATAAGTTTGAAGTATATATATATTTTTTTGTATTAGGTGACATTCTTGGACCAAGCATCCCAAACCTTTCCAGTCTTATAAAAATGCCTTTTGGATGCGGAGAGCAAAACATGCTGAACTTTGTTCCAAATATAGTCATCATAAATTATTTGCGGGTAAGAATGCTATCCTGCTCATGTATCTATAAGACAAAGGAAACCATTATTTTCCAAAATGTTGCTTTTTAATTCTATCCATAAAAATACTATTTTCTCTATGACTATTTTGTCAATCTTCATTTTCAATTTTTTTCTTTTAGAACACCAGACAGTTAACACCAGCTGTGGAAAATAAGGCCACACGATTCTTGGAAATTGGTTACCAACAGGAATTGACATATCGCAGGGATGATGGTTCATTTAGTGCTTTTGGCAATTCTGATAATAATGGCAGTACTTGGTAAGAAAGAAACCATGAAATTCATTATGACCTTTTGTTGCTTGATTATATTTTACATTTTATTCTTGCTAATGATTTTTCCAGGCTCACTGCCTTTGTGGCTAAATCATTTCATCAAGCAATGAATCATATTACCATTGATGAAAAGATCATTGATGAGTCTCTTCTTTGGCTTGCTAATAATCAAGCCCCAAACGGAAGTTTTCCAGAAGTTGGGAAAGTCAGCCATAAAGATATGCAAGGAGGAGCTGCCAATGGTCTTGCTCTCACAGCTTACACCTTAATTTCATTTTTGGAAAACTCAGTAAGTGCTCCCCTACATTATAAAAAACCTGGAGTATGGGACATTCCATGTCAAGTCAATAAAAAAAAAGAGTTATTAACATCCATCATCTGAGATGTTAATGAAGCTTTGTGTCTTTGTATCTTTTATAAATTAAAGTGACAATACAAATTTTTTTTGCTTTATCTTAAACACCTTACATTTTAGAGCCTGTTGAAATTTTAAGGAATTTTGCAGTTTTTCATAAATGAGACAGATACGTGTTTTTGTCAACAATAAAGTATTCCTTGATTGTTTACCAACCAACATTGATGAAAATATGTATGAGTATACTTTAATATGTAAGGAATTTATAAAATTGCATGTACCCATGTATGGTGAGGACAAAATCCTAAAAAATTAATTTGAAAGTTTTTCAAGTCAATCTTCAAGAGGGAAAAGAACAATGGGCCATTCCACAGTTTCAATAGATTTTTTACATGATCATCTCAGATTTTGATAATATTTTGTAGGGATGTAACTATCATATAGATTAAGAAAAATACTGAGTATTGTTGTAAAATTTCATATTGTTTGGAAGTTACAACAATGTAAAGTTTTAACAAAACGCCTCAAAACTGCTCTACACAAAACTATTGATTTGCTCTGGAAGCTCTCCTAATTGAGATAGAGAACTGGTAGAAGTGTCATTTTACAGCTTATTTAATGATCTTTACAGTGATATATGCTGTGTGACATAGGTCAAAGAAGACAAAATTTAACATGTTCAACATCAAACTTTTAATTTTTAATTTGTCAAAATGTGCATCTTTGAAAATTTTCAAATTAATATTTGAAATAGTTTATCATCTGGGAAAATATGAATGTGGGATGAATATGTGTTCAGTTTTAAAATAATAAAATAATATAGGTTTCTTAATGCGTACGGTGTGCGTAACTAGAATTTTCCTCTTAATTCTTGCTAAACACTATTGTTATGTTAAATAGTGCTCCAGTATTATAATAGAATGTATATATTGTCAGATAAGCTTCCATGGAAAGCTTCCAGAGCAATTCCAAAGTTTTGTGTACAGCCATTTTGGGGCGTTTTGTTTAAATAAGTTTGAATAAACATAATGAATGAGTTTTACAAGGTAGATGAGTATTTATGTGCATTTTTTAAACTCCTTCATAGATCAAGTCTACTGCATCATAAATGATGAAAAGAATTAATCATATTGTAAGAATTGATTTTGAGTATTAGTTTTCTAATTTTTGTCAAGTGATTCCTGATGTTCATGATTACTCTTTTCTTAATGAAGCATTTTTTTGTTTTAATGTATTTTTCCATTACCATCAAATAAACTCTCAATACACTTATAATATTAAGAAATGCAACTTTTAAATTATTTTCAAGTAAAAAAAATTGTTGAGGGCTTCATACTTTGAGAGGGGTGTTTCCCTATTGTCCCCCACCCCACACACACAAATCTGGACAATTATTTCTTTAATCTCAAAAGCTTGGTTACTATTTGTTTTAATTAATTATAATATCATTGCTGTATTTTTGATGTATTGATTATTAGTAACAATTGTATTGAATTTTTAAGTAACATCCTCATTAAATTTTTAATATTTTTGTTTTATTTTTTATTTTTTGCAGAACCTCGTCCCAGTTTATCGAAATACAATCAACAAAGCTTTAGACTATGTGGCAAAACATTTAAATGGTTTGGATGATATTTATGCTTTATCCTTATGCACTTATGCTCTTCAGTTGGCTGATCATACATTAAAGAACTTTGCATTTAATTTGCTTGAGAGTAAAGCCAGCACTGGAGGTAATTAGAATATTTTAAAAATCCTTTACATCCTTTTTAAGAAAAATTGTCCCATTACATTTTTATGTTATTGTACTCTTATTAGAAAACATGAAGTGGTGGAGCAAGCCTATTGAAGAAGAACCCGACAATCCCTGGCATTCTCTACCAAAATCAGTGAATATTGAAATGACTTCTTATGCCCTCCTTTCTTACCTTCAAAAAGGACTTGTGCAAGATGCTTTGCCTATAATGAATTGGCTTATTGCTCAAAGAAATGAAGCAGGAGGATTTGCCTCTACTCAGGTAAAAAATATTAATGAAATTCCTATTCTTATATATGAATTTTAATTTTGATTCTTGGTTTGACTGTACGGGTTGCTAAGGAAGTTGATACAAGATGGTTTTCTTTAGTTAACGCTACGTGTAATTTGGAGGATTATTAATCTTCATCTTCATATTTAGATATCAATAATTCTTTCAAAGTTTTGTATCCACAATTAACTACTAAAAAAGTTGTATGAAGGGAAGATGACAATGCATCTATAAATCATGTGAATTGCTACTTCAGAATGATAAAACTAAGATTTTGAAACTCTTGGATATTTTATAATATTTTGAAAAAATATTCAAATTAAAAAATTGTCAGAATAGAACTAGGCATATTGATTCATTGTACAATAATCCTCAACTTTGTACAAAAATTAGAATGTGTTTAAAAATTATTATTTATCAGTGAAACACAGAACTGTGAAAAGCTTATGTGGAGAAACAGATTGTCCTTCAAAATGAAGGAAACTCAGAGTCTCTTGGCACGTTGTGATCATAGAAAAATATTAGCATAAATTTATGCAATACATAATGTTTAAGTGTCATTACATCATGTCATTATATATGAGTAATGTTATTTGTAGGTAAATAGTTCTATTCTATAGAACTAAAATAATGGTTTTATCCTGTCCAATGACTTGTTTTTGTAATTTTGAAATACCCTACCATAATGAAGATTGGCTCTAGTCTATTTACTAAATTAAATTTTCACATTCTTGGGCTCTCTCTGTTCATTCCATATTTCTGTTTATTGATTAGTGTTTGTTTTATAGGATACAGTTATTGGAATTTATGCTCTTGCTAAGCTAGCAGAGCGTATGAACTCTGACACAAATATGGCTGTGACATTCTCCAACAAAAATGTTCTTGCAAATATTCACATTAATAGAGGAAACTCAATTATTTTGCAAAAACATGAAGTAAGTCTCTCTCTCTCAAAAAATAATATGTAGTAAAAGAAATTCCAGTGATACATTAGTAATCATTCCATTTCAGATCTCATCGAAAGTTAGAGAAATAGAAGTATCAGCCACTGGTTCTGGAATTGCTGTTCTTCAGATCTCATATCAATACAATGTAAATGTTACTGGTCCCTGGCCAAGATTTACACTTGACCCTCAAGTCGACAAAAATTCTAATCATAATCATCTTCAGCTAACTATTTGCTCAGCGTATGTATTACTTTATTTACATTTCATTTTTCAGTTATTTATTTTATTATTCAGTTAAACACTGTTTCCATTGCAATATTTATATTATTGATTTGATACATATTTTTATGTGGCACCATCTTCCACTTATCCTCATTTTGCAAGTATATTAAAGGTCTGTGAGCACTGGTATAGAATCTCAATTCCCCAGATTCGAAACATAGCCTTGTAATATCAGGGGGTTATTTCTACGTCTCAGATCTGACTACTATTGTACCCTTCTCACCCTAACTAGTCTGCCTATATTATCTACAAACTGTTTACGATGCTATGTACTTGCTGTAATTGACTAGGAACAAACCAATCTCTTACCCTACCTATTGTATCTTTAAGACTTTTCTGCCAGTTGCTTGTCAAGCAATATAGAATGTTGCCATATACCCTCTTGTAAGTACATTCCTTGTCTGATTAAAGATAATTTTTTATTTTCGCGAATAATAATAGAGGGTCACCCCTACTTCTTTGTTAAATAAAGTTATATATTGTTTAATTTAATTCTAAATTTCATCAAAATGTATTAAATCTAATTATTGTTTTTATTTCATAGTATTTATAATTATTTAAAAAATGAAAAACATTTTTCAACCAAAATTTAAATAAACACTGCTTAGAAAGAAAGAGACAGTGCCCCTGTGTCCACTGCTCTGAAGCCATCTGTGATGAAAAAGAAATATTTTTATATAGTACTTAGTAATTTTATGGTAATTGTACAAAATATCCTTTATGTCTGTGTATAGATATGTAGCAAGTAATGAAAGTACAGAAAGTAATATGGCTGTAATGGAAATAACACTCCCATCGGGCTTCACTGTCGACAAGGATTCACTCGCAAGTTTACGTGTTTCGCAACAAGTGAAACGAATAGAAACAAAAGATGGAGATGGCTCTGTGATATTATATTTTGATAAAGTGAGTAACTGTATTTACTATGATATAGCTATTGTATATGCACTTGTAATGTACCTATCTGTGAGAGAAGATTTTGAAACTTTCAGTTAAATGTCTAAGACATAGAATGACACATAGATACATGCTCTCTGAGTACCTATCTCAATGAACATCTTAGTTAGTATCAAGCGTGAAATAAGAATTACTCAAGTTTAAGCTATCTATAGAGAGATTGAAATTTGCTTTCTAATTTATTTCCAGTGTTCTTGGATAATCTTAGGGAGGGAGAGCAGATGTTAAAAACATATGAAACACAAAACCTTTTACATCTCAATGTTAAAAACAACATTATCTTTTATGGGAAACAATACTATCAATTAAAGCTGATGAATAGTATCCTTCTAACATTATGTTACAAGTTCCACTACAATTAACATCCATTGTATAATCTAATTAAATAAATAATGAAAGACTTATGACCTTTTATGGATGAATAATACATATTTTGTAAAAAGAGTTCACCACGTTTCATCTTTGTTTTAAGTCATCATCAGGTGATGAGATCTTTTCAGGAAAGATATATTACTCATCCATAAAAGGTCATAATTATTATGTTATGAGCACTGAGTAATAAAATACCATCTTTGACAACTGTTAACATATGCTCATGCTTTTCTTCAGATGACCAAGGAGGAATATTGTCCCACAGTATCTGCTTTCAGAACACACAAAGTAGCAAAGCAAAAACCTGTTCCTGTAACTATGTATGACTACTATGATTCATGTAAGTGAAAATTTATTATTTTCTGACTTTTAGAATTTATAAATTTGTTAATTTTCTTGGGATCTCTTAAATTGCTTGGGTGAGTATATTATATATTAGATGTTGAATGTTGAAAGTTTAATCTAGTGCCTTGGTGACAAAATTTTATTTAAAGAGTCAGTGTTAGGGTAATTCTGTGGTCTGCTCTCACCTTTAAACTTGAGATCTCTTTGTGAATATTAGTCCTAAAGAATGAGAATTTGAAGTTGGTGAGAGAGAGTGCTGGGGGCGTTATGGGATGAAGAGGAGAGGCGGCTAAATGCAAACTTCTCATAAGTGCCTGTGTGATATAAGACTCAAATAATTGTAAAGTTAACCAACTCAAAAGAAGAGGAAATAGAATTTAACTTGTTTAATTAAATAAATCCACAAGTACTATTTCAAATGTATTAAAGTATATCATTTTAACCTGAAAAAAAGAAATATGGTAATGAAATAAACGTTTAATGTGAGGAATGACTTTAAATTGACTCATGTTTTCTATTACAGCTCGACGTGCTCGTACGTTCTATTCTCCTCAAGTAGCCACTTTGTGTGACATTTGCGAAAATGAAGACTGCGGAGATGTATGTTCCTCTAGACCAAATCCTCAAAATCAAGGGCCAAGCCCAACAGGAGGATCGGACTACCCGAGACGAACATTCGTGTGGTTTTTAATTGTTTTTGTGACATCAGTTGTGATGCCATTTTTTTAATGTGTTTGTTTTGTGTACAGTTCACTTCATATTACATTTTAAACATTCTGTGTGATTAAGGAAAGGACAGTTAATTTCCAACATCAAACTGGAAAAGTGTTTTGATCTCTATAAATCCGTCCATCAAAAGGCCCACAAATTGTGAGCAAAAAACTTCTTTGCAAACAAGGAACTCATGCATATGAAGTATAGTTTTACGCATGAGATCTTTATTATCCCTGTTATGACATTAATGTACTGAAAAATTAATTCTTTCAAACAATAATTACTGTTAGCAGTAGTCCTCTTTAACGTGATGTGTTGACTGATTATGATGAAGTATGTCTTGTTGATTTGGTCAATAATGCACTTGTGTTGATTTTATCCTTGTGTCACTGAAATGTTATTTGTGGTTGCAATTAAAATGGTTTAATATCATTTATTCCATGCAGAAGGCACTTTGAACTCAAAGAATATTTTCAGTTTTCTTATCCCTCAGAATTAGCCTGANGTGTCACTGAAATGTTATTTGTGGTTGCAATTAAAATGGTTTAATATCATTTATTCCATGCAGAAGGCACTTTGAACTCAAAGAATATATTCAGTTTTCTTATCCCTCAGAATTAGCTTCTATNTTCTTATCCCTCAGAATTAGCCTGAACCTGAAAAAATATGAATAATTTTAATAACATTTACTGCACTTTTCTTTAAGTAGTTTTAGAAATGTTAACAATCACCATAATTTCCAATTAATGAGCTTATTTTGAATTGTGATATTACAAAATAAATTTGACCAGAGAGAATTTGATTTTGCAACTTCAACATGCAAAATTGTGTAAGAGGTTGAATTGTTTTGTCATTTTAATTATTCTATTGCATTGTAAAAATTCAACTTTCACAAGGGTGCTAATCTTATTTAAAACTACAATATTTTAAACAGTAACAAAACTATATTTTTATACTGAGGAAATATGAATAACTTGAGCTCTTTGTTGAAGTCAATTAAAAAAAAAACTTAATAAAATAAACCACAAACTATGAACTGACATGTGTACTAATAGATATGTGACAATAAATTAAATCTTAATGTAAAGATATTTATGTAAAATAAAAATGTATTATCAATCAAATTTGTACACTTAGAGGAATATAATTAATGGTTAAAACTAATTTCCAACATAATCCTGTAAGATTTTAAAATCTAAAATGTCCTGTACTCATATTTGTTTCATCCCTTCTTCTTTGAACAGAATGATTTAATTTGACCATGCATTGCATAAACAGGTGCTCAGAAGCAACTTGACAGTGGAGCTTAAATGTCACTGTCCCCAACCCCCCCAAAAAATGTTCAGGACAATTAATTATTTTATTAGTTCAACTTTTAACAAATTGTTAACAAATACTGGGACCTAGGGAAGATTTTAAATTTTGGGCATCTTCCCCTTCTTCCAGCAACTCCCACAATCAGAAGCCTGTATGGTAAATCAATATACAGAAATATTTCTATAATTTTTTAACATTCACACTTGGTAGGTCTATCATACTTTGTAGCTCGAAACAAACGTGAAACTTCATGAATAAATGACAAAGAGAGTATTTGAAAAATGTAGTTTCTTGTATGACAAATAAATCTTAACATTCTTCAGTTAAAGTGATGTAACATCTACTGATAAAAATTAATCAAGTATTTATTGCTAAGTAACGATCAACAATAAGTTATCCCCTTGGAGTTCATTGACATGAAAACAATAAAATTTTGTTATACTTTCAGGTGACTATTGTTCAATTTGGATAAACTTCAGTTTACGTGACTCAGCCGTAAAAATATGACATTTGGTTCCAAATAATGTTACTTTTCACTATTGAGGCGTCTTTTGTTGAGCAGATGCCGGAATATGTAGTTGTAATAAAAAATTAGGTGCACTATATTGTAACGCGGATAGTTGGAACACGTCATAATGAACACGCTGATTCATCGATGGAACATGTTCTCGCTAGCTTAGCGCGAAATACAAAGTATTCGAAGAAAGGTATTAGTACACTAATTAGAAAAGTAGTTCTCCGGTAAGTAATAGAATTGCAGAAGTGATAGTGAACTGTGACCACTTTAAGAAACGTGACGAAAACTCATCATGACGATAACTCAACTTGACGAAAAATGATAATAATAATAATAATAATAAATTTATTGTCAAAAAACAGTACAAACTGCGTATGACCACGTGGAGGAAGGAAAAAAATATTTACTCTCCGGAAGCAAGCAAGGGACCATCCCATCAATTCCGATCAAGGGCCCTAAGGCAGAGGCGGATTCAAAAAATTCAGCAAAAATTCCTAGATAAGATAAAAAGTTAGCTGCGAGTTATAATACTAATAGAATGTCAATATGTTTGTAATTTTAAGCAAAAAATTACATGTACAAGTTATTATCGAACTATAGATTATTCTGAGTATAGTGTTTAAAAATCATAAGAATTGAAATAACACTAAATTCACGATTTATTGTTACAATAAACACGCCCCTAGACAAAGCCTAGAGAACCTGTATGATAAATCCGCCTCTACCAGAAGGAAAAACGGAGAAAAACCCGGGCCAGGATGGGGCTACAGAATTTATGTACACAACCGTGCCAAAGTTGAGTACACATAAAACTAAATTAATATGAGCCATAAGACAACACAATCATGCAAGAAAATAGTTTTTGAAATTGTTATAAGTTGTTTAAAAAGTACTACAGCAATGGCGTGATAAAGTACAAGACGAATTTAACTTTTGTTAAAATCAATAAATTCTTTTACATTGTAGAAGCACTGGTGCAGGAGGTAGTTTTTAACCGCTGATTTGAACAGATTCAATTTCATAATATCTTTTATATTCTTGGGCAGGGAATTATATAGAACGATTCCCGAATGATAAGGTCCTTTTTGGCAAAGAGTGGTTGACACTCTAGGGCGATGAATATTACTACTATTGCGTGTATAGTGTTCGTGAACGAGACTGTTTCGTATAAAGAAAGGGTGGCACTTCAGTAATTCGGTCTTAACAAACACGACTGTTTCATAAATTTAAATGCAGGGAAGTGTTAAGATATTTAATTCCTTGAATAAATAATATGCTACGTATATTAATGCAAATTAATTTTTCTGCGAATGAAATGCTGATAATAAATGCTTAGTGTCATTTTCCTAGACTAAATAAGTATATCTAGTAGAATAAATAAGTATATCTATTATATCTTATCTAGGAATTTTTGCTTAAATTTTTGAATCCGCCTCTGCCTTAGGGCCCTTGATTGGAATTGATATGATGGTCCCTTGCTTGCTTCCGGAGAGTAAATTAGTTCATTGTCCTCCACGTGATCATATGCAGTTTGTACTTCTTTTTTGACAGTAAATTTATTATTATATTGTGCACCACATGATGATACTATGTTTAAACGTTTTTTGATAATAACGTACATTATTATTAACCATAATAATATAATATTTTTATTATTAATAATATTGTTATCAATAGTAGTATAAGTAATATCATTATTATTACTTATACTACTTTGAGAATACTATGAGAATCAATAAAATAATGAACTGCATAGACACTAAACTTCTGTTAAAAAGAGAATAGTGTTTCAGTAAATAGATGTCCATTAATAAAAACAACTTTAGCTATAAAATACTATGTTAGCATCGGCAAAAGTGTGAACTGGATAAACAATTAATTTTGTTTTATGGATAGTGTTAGGATGATAACATGTCCTCNTAAAATAATGAACTGCATAGACACTAAACTTCTGTTAAAAAGAGAATAGTGTTTCAGTAAATAGATGTCCATTAATAAAAACAACTTTGGCTATAAAATACTGTTACGTATTGATAAAATTGAAAATATTGTGGTATAGTATCAGTAATCTTTATAATTACGAATTCAGGCAAAACATTTTTGCTGACTGTGTCAGCATCTTCAGGCTGTTAATATTTTGGCGAATGCACGCATGTGCAATTCGTGTAATTACTCATTTCTTGATATTGCATCTACGTTATTTTTGGAGAATCATTTTGTAGTGAAATAATTTATTTAATTAGTTTATTGTTAGTAGTTATTATTAGTAAATTAGTTTATTGTCCTCCACATGGTCATATGTAGTTTGTAACTGCCTTTTTGGCAATAAAGTTCATTATTATTATTATCGATATGGCCGAAAGTTGCGTTTTGCGCGTTCGCCTATTTTGGTGATAACTTCGTAAATAATTGTTTGCTCACGCTGTTCTTTTCAGAAAGGCATCAAATAACGCAAAAGAAATTTTTTCGAGAGAAAATCACGTAAACTGAAGCGGAGCCTTCAGTTTTTCTTAATTTGGTATTAAAAATGTTATTCATCTACCATCATTGGAGATCCCCGAAGTTTAGTGAAGCAGTTTTTTTCGATACATATAATTATAAGCCATTTGAATTCGTGGATATTGGCTCAGACTCTTGCTTCTCGTCGGTTACAACTGACTGTATCCAATTATTTAAAGAATCACACTCACACATTGGATGTATGAGAATGTAGCAAAACTTAAAAAATACAACGAAAGTGATTATGGAACTTTTCAATTGATTGTTAGAGGAGGTTTTGGCAGGTCTGAAAGAAGAGATTATTGTAATGATACAGAAACTAAAAAAATACATGATACAAGCAGAAGACGATGCTCGCTCAGAGTACATTATTATGCCAACACAATGCAGAGGCCGTTGTCTCGTCACATTGCAAATACTTCTTATTCTTCTTGATTACTGTTAGTTTTCACAAGAAACGGGCATCGATAAAAGCTTTCCACCAGACTCGATTTACCGACAGCGTCTTCACTTCCATGTTTTTTCCATCTTTTTCTTTCAGCATCTTCCTCCTCTACGTACCCATTGGTCATCCTGTTTTTTCTTATTATAGGGTTCTTTATAGGAGAGAAGCGACATGGATGTCGCGTCATCTGATTGGGTCCGCTGAAACACCCCCGACCAGTATGGCGGGAACAGTCAGATGACAGTCATATTGGTCTCTTTGCCGTGAGAAAGGACACATAAGTTGCGTTAAGAATTAGGATAGGTTCGAGTTGTCTGACCACTTGATTCAACCAAAATTGATAAAACCGTTTTCCTAAACTTATTTTAATATTTTCACTGAATCATCACTAATTTCATTTTACTTTCTCGTGAGAAACCAACGTTAAAAATAAAACAAATGGCGGCCATTTTAGTCACCCTATGTGCCTCTTAGATGATAATACGCGCTCAGAAGATCCTCCGAAGAATGAGAATCTACTCATACTCCATGGACGAACGGGGAATCGAACCCGGGACTCCTGCATTGATCGCAGGGGTGTTAACTATTACACCACCCGTTCGCCTTCCACAACTGTATTGTTTGGATGGAAATGGTGTAGATGTGGAAGGCGAACGGGTGGTGTAATAGTTAACACACCTTCGATCACAGCAGGTGTCCCGGGTTCGATTCCCGGCTTGTCCCCATTTTCACCTGACCTAAAGTTATTCCTAGAAAATGTTTTAAGAAAGTAAAAATTGTACCCTGATTCATCGGTTGTTTCATTGAAATTGTAGTGGGCGGGGAGGCTAGATTAATATGATAAATCAATCCAGTTGCGTTGTCCCAAAATAAAATTGGATTTTGTTTGAATGGGTCCTCACGAGTTTCACTTTTCAATAAAAACAACCATCCACCCTTCCATTACAGGGCTGGTTGTCCAGACCTTTATATTAGATCGCTAATTGACTAAGAGGGATAACGATCCATATGTTGGAAGGGTAAATGACAAGCTGATTCGTTAATCACGAAAGTTTTTTTAATTTTACCAGACGTGGACACGAGTCTTTTTTGCGACAGTTTGCTAAGCATTTGTCAGTCCCTTCGAAGACAACACTAAAAACAATAGTGTTCCATCACTCATTTCTAGCTTCATATCCCCCAGCTAATCTTTAATTTTCACTCTCCAGTCTGCTGTTTGCCTATATGCACATTCATCAAAGAGTAAAAGCTATAAGATAGGAACTTGAAATTATGATGGAGGGTTGCTAATATAGTGTGGTAACTAGCACGGGCATGGCCGACGGCAGTGATTCATAATATTTAATTGAAAAGTAAGTACTTGAGGCGATATCGTCGCTACTTCAACATTTTGCTAAATTATCGCCTGCAATCTGCTCCAGTTGAGGAATATCTGGCGAACTCCACGAGCTCTAGAATCTTAAGATTTGTGGTTTGTCCCTTTTTAGCGCACTTGTTGCAGAGGTGAAGTGTATCTTCTTTGCTACTTAAAAGATCAATTGAAAATCCGGCTACGCCCTTATAAGGAAGGATTTTTCGAACTTACGATTTTGGCGATATATGGTGAAATGCGATCTCACGAACCGATAGAGATGTCATTCCAATCTCATCAAAACATAGTTAATTTAAACATCCAAATAGGTTTTCAGATCTTTTACTTCTTTATGGGAGCAAAGGGATACAATATTTTTCTCGTTTTGACGTCGTTCACGCTAAGGGCATATTATTTTCTTTGTCTCACAAACTTATTGAGCAGTTTTTGTATAATCTTACTTTAAAAAATCTACAGCGAAATTTCTAATTTTCTTCTGAATCGATAAAAAGGTTCCAATGGACTGGCCAACTCATCACCGCAAAGAAAAATATTTAAGATAGCAACTTATTTGACATATTGTAAGGTATCGCTGTGATGAGATTTCTTGAAATTCCGATTTTAAAATCGGCCTTAAATTGGAGTAAAAGTTGATTTTACGCTGTTTTGTAATTTATCATATATCACGAACCGAGATATGAATTTATTTCGTCTGGAATTCGGGGTATTTTCGATATTTTATTTTTAATGAGCAAAGGGCTACGATTGTTTTCATCGATAATGCCAAAGAAATGGTATACTGTACTTGCGCTTTATTTCACGAATTGAGATATCACCTCGGTTTTTGTATTGTATATCGAAAAACCAATTTTTGGAATTCTCGGTATTTCACTTTTGAATGCATGAAAAGAGTGGTAATGTTTGGTGTGCTATCCTGAATGACAGACATATTCATTAAATAAAAGGTTAAAGTATGAAAGTTTCAGACTTGAAATTTTTACATGTAGTAGAGGCTCACTAAAATAGAAATTTTCGGAACTTCTATTTTGTGTAATTTGTGATGAAATTAGGTATCAGTACATTTCAAGAACTATTTAAGATATTGTCGTTTTTGCATGTTAACGTGCTATTTTTGTCTGCACTTTATTAAAACAAAGGGTAAGTGGAAACCTAAAATTAATAATTACAAGCTACTTGTTTTTTCTCTTTTTTACATTTAAACCTTCATGTCATTCATTAACTGAGGCAAATCATTTACTCAGATACAGCTAGATTGCAATAGTGTCCCCTGCATTTGTCCTTCAAGCACTTTCCATCAACTTCTCATAGCACTAATTTTCTTTATTTTTATATAAGTTATTTACTCTAATAATTCTATTAGAGATTTGTTTTCTGGAAAAATTCTGATGCAACATTTCACTAGAGAAAAAATTAGTAGTTTGCTAATCTCAAGTTGTAAAATAACAATTATGTATATCTCAGAAAGACCTCGATTTAAAATTATTGGTATTAATCACTTCCCACAAACAGCTTGTGTGCAGACTTTATTACAGCTGATACTTCCTATCAAATTATACCCACAATCAAATTCATCAAATCCCTGCTATTTCATGTCATTTTGTAATGTAAACATAGAAATGAACAAATCACACTTCTAAACATGAAGAATTCTTGGGTCCATAATTCACAAAAACAATGAGCCCAAATAAAATCTTAAGGAAAGAAATTGAAAATAAAATTCAAAAACTATAATCTAAAAAATTGTCAATAATACTGATATTTGCAAAGAAGTAATCTAGTACTTCATGTAGTATCCTTTCTTTTTTTTTTTATCGAGGCTTTAGGGCTCGCCTGTAGTATTCTCTAGGGAATTTCCTTCACTAGTTTTTCAAAAGAATAGCTGAATTCATTCTCTTCCAGATTTAAGAACTTTTCTAAAAAATTTCCTTTCTTAAATTCTTTACTTTGCTTCCAGCCTCAGCATTTGTTTCATTTATCATTATTGGTATAATTGTGATCTTGTATTTTTTGTTAATGATTGACATGTGTAGTATTGACACCAGCAAATTGAGTTCTCTTTAACTCATTCAATTCTGGCCAGAAAAAAATACTTATTGATTCAGAGCACTTTCACAGCAAAACATCTTCTGTACTTATTACTTTGCATTTCTCATGTTTTGTTTCACATTTCAGCTGCAAATTTCTATTTTTCTCATTAATACTGAATACCATGCGTCATTCCTTAAGATTTTATTTGGGACTGATTTAAGATCATTTAAGAAAATATCAAGAATTGCACTTTTCAAAATTAAGACTCGATTAATCCGATTGTTTCTTGGTTTTTCTTTCTTTGGGCGAGGGTATATAAATAAAAAGTGTGGCATAGGTTCCATTTAAATTCATCTTGCTCAGAATTAACTGCTGTACTTAACTATATGTCTGAACTACAAGAGGATTTTCAGGAACTTTAAAAGCGAATTAATTTATTCTTAAATTATAATTTCATCATGCTTGTCAAAATTATTCTCCACCAAAATTCATAAATCCACTTCATAATCATATCATCGTTTATCTTTTGTTCAGTTAATGCAGTTTCACACCATAGGGAAGATCCGTCGTGACTCTTTCCCACGTGTGGGACTTGCCTAAATTATCAACCATAAGTCTAAAAAAACCCTCCTGAATTCAACAAATATCTAAATACAAATATGATAGGAAAGTAAAGACAACAGTTGCCCAATATGAAATAAATTCTGAAAACTATAATTTTCAAAAAAAGGATAAGGAAGAATGAAGGTAAGAAGAAAAGGAAAAGGAGTGCAAATTTAAACCCCCTCCCAAGAACTTGTGGGAGGAGCCCAGATCTACATATGTAATTGAATACTTTATTAACATGATCCGTTTCATTTATGAGAATTGTCAGTAAATCTGCAGCCAGACCATTGTTTCTCCATATTCTGGTGTATTTTCTGCAATCAATTAGTAGGCAACTCAACTGTCAGAAGAACTGCACTCCTCACGTACAGGTTGATACCAAGTTGAAGAGATACTGATGAGTGAGAGGACAATGTCCTATGCACAAGCAGGTCAGCAAGACCTCCTTGTGCCTGGCTGATCTACAGGAACTACTCCATGATATAATAAAGGATTTTATAAGTCGGAGCTTATTCCCTTCAACAACCAACAACTCATTGTTTCATTCACTCAGAATCCTTGTTTTGATGGAATTTAGGATGTCCCCTTTTGGAATCTTGAAGAAATCCACGCTATTCTTGAGACAGGTCGCCTTCATGGAAACGTCAGCTTCATTTCCTCTGATTCTTACGTGTCCAGAAATGTAGCAAAACAATGTTCTTTCTGTCACTTTGGAAGGAGAACAGTACATCCTGGATCAGCTGGATTGCTTGGAGGGCACTCAGAGAATCAGAGCAAATCAAGAAATTTGAACCGCAGGAGCACTTTGTTGATCGCAGTGCTCTCAATATGGCGTAGCACTTAGCAGTGTAAATGCTGCACAAGTCGCCAAGATGGTAACCATAGGTCTTATGGGGGAACACCACTGAGCAGTCGACACCTTTGGCCTGCTTGGACCCGTCAGTAAACACAGGAATGTAGACTGGATGTTTCTTGAGGGTTAGGTGGAAGTATACCCTCAACATCGCGGCTGGAGTGTTCTTCTAGTCATATTACAGAAGATCGAAATTAGTCTTCGGCTTATGCAAAGCCCAAGGAAGAGAGTTACTGAAACCTTGACATTGGGAGTGCAAATATTCAAGGTTTCCAAATTTTTTTTTAGCAATATCCAAATGGTTTGGTTGCTCTCGGTCTATTGTTGTAGAAATGAATGGAAGGAGGATGAAATACTGAGCTCTGAGGGACACCGCTCTCTTGAAGGAGATCTGAGGTTTCTCTTCCAATTCGGTAACAGAAGGAACACTTATCCAAAAAGGATAGTAATATCAGAGGAGGATGTCCTCTAAAACCCCAGGTATAGAGTTGTTGTAAAATGCCATGATGCCAAGTAGTATCATAAGCCTTTTCGATGTCAAAAAATATTCTGATGCCATGTTGTCTTCGGACAAACACATCTTGAATTGCTGTTTCCAGGAAGAGGTTGTCCATGGATCTTCCTGAAACCACACTGATATCAACTCAGCAGGTTATGCCTTTCAAGATACCAGATGAGGCGTTGACTCTCCATACATTTCTCCATTAAGTGTATGGGAATTAGTCCCAGGTCTTCTGGATCATCAGGGTAATGGAGTACAGTAGTGGAAGGTAAACAGGTGGTATTGTTTGAACTATTGCGATGAAAGCAGAAGACACAGGGTTCAATTCTCAGATCATCATTTTCATCTGGCCATAGTTATCACACACCATCACCATGTGCAGGTAGGGGCAAGAAGAAATAAATGCATAACAATCCTTAACACATACGTGTTAAATCAATAACAAAGCACATACAACAGGTGTGCTGTCTAGGTTCATTTATACCCTCTTTGATGTGTCTCAGGTATTCCAGATTATCAGACCTGGATGGAAACACAGTGCAGCTCAGTAGGACCAATAAGTAGCCAAGCACATAACACATGATTACAGCAGAAACTGGGTTTGTTTCCCATTCTAACTAGCTACCATTTTTATCTGGGTACAAGGAGTTTCTTGGCCCAAAATAAGTCATCCATTTAAGAACTTCTTCATACTAATTCAGAATCAGCCTTCAATATATTTTCTTCCAACTGTAAGAAACACTTTTCGTCACATCGCTACCAGTTGCAACTGCACTTGGCACGCATTTTGCTGAGTAGACTAGTATTGATTTACAGCTGGTACTATACACAATCTTATACAAACTCCCAGTCGGTACCTCAAGGTTTTTATGCAACAGCTTCCTTCCCAATCCTCCTTTGAAATAGGAGATTGGCTCTCAACTGGAGAGTAACAAAATAAAATATATCTTAGTTGCAAAAGTTTATTTTTGTTCTATCTCTTTTTGCCTCATTTCTAAGGTCAAGATTAACAACTTTTTTCAACCAAACATTGTTTTCCACAATTTCAAAGAATGTGTAGGAAGAGAGAATTGTTTCACGTAGTGAAGTTACAACTATATCACTAGGAAAATAATAGTTATAAGTAATTTTTTTGAGCAATGAAATGACATAAATTTATCCTTTTGCTGAAGCTTCTTGTACTCGACTTATTTTACAGTGCTGTGAAAGTTCTTCTCTCTTAAACACATCTTCAATTCCATTGAAACTGGGTATGAAACTTCAGAAAGTAATTTAATCATCTTAGTACTTCAGGTTCACAAAATTTTCCCCAAAAGTGTTGAACATATTTCTTAGAACTCGTGCACCTACAATGATCTGGAAGAAATAAACAAAAATATCCTGCAAAGTAATGTAGTAAAACAGTAGAGAAATACAGAACAATTAGTTTATTGTACTTGTATAATCATCATTGAATGAGTTCTTCAGTCACATAAATTATTCAAGATTCCTAAAATGCACAAACCTACAATGTGACAGGTTCATGCTCTTTGCTAATATACAAAACACAAAGTAATCAATGCAAATAAATTGAAATCAAAATATTTATGTACAAAGGTTGACTTCAATAATTACAGCACCACACACAGTGGGTCATTCCCATAAATGTCTGTGATAAATTCCATTCTCATTTTAGGAGTCTGTCATCAATAAAAACAAATCCTCTAATGAGTTGCAAGTCACGTTTCATATAAAATGTTCACGTGCAGCTCTCACGTAGCTGCCAAATTCAATTTCTTGCTCAATACACTTATATACACCAGAGCACAATAAATTAACTTTAATATGCCAACAAAAAACAATGATTCAATTTCGGGTTAAGACAATGTTTCCAGGTGTACTGAAAGGTCCATATCTAGCATAAACATCTACTGCTCGTACTGCAAAATGATATTTGTGTCCCTCCATAAACTGAAACAGTAGATGAAAAACATAATTTTTAAGTAACACTTTTGTAGTAACGAACATAAGATATATAAATTAGTGTTTCAGTAAGTGCTGTTGCAAAAACAATTTATCTTAGAAATGATCTCACAAGACCATGATAGTAGATGATGCTTTCCATACCTAAGTTATCACCATATGGAAATATTTCAAATGTACAGATTACACCTGAGAACTATTAAATAGCACCATTTTGCTCACATAAATTTCCTGTAGATGACAAGCATTCTTTTTACCTGAGTCAATGTGCAAGCCATAGGAAGAGGAAGCGCTTTAACATCACCCACTTTTTTCCATAAATGAGTACTTGGAGGTGCAGTACCTTCCTGATATGCGAACAACTGGTAGCTTGCTATTTCTTCATATTCAGAAGTGATTGTCATATTCCATGATAAAACAATACCTAGGAACCAAACATGGACAACATTAAGTTTAAATAATGCAATTGTAAAATCAAGATTATTTATTAAGCTGAGTTCAAGAAACAATAGTGAATCTCAGAAATAAAACTGATGAATTTAGTTCAACAGTTCAAAGTAATTTTGTACAAATATTGGTTAAACAACTGCATTTCTCCATCACAAGTGTCTTTTGAGGAATACCTCATCAAACTTTCTTTCTTCATAATTCAATTAAAAGGGAAACCCACTATCACAATTCGACGAATCAAAGCTATAATTTTGTGAACAAATTTTCTCTAACGCATGGTCCAATAAGTGACATCATATTTGAAGATGAGAGATTAGTTAACTGCCCATCACAAAATAAAATTTATTAAACAAAGAGCTAATTACTACTTACTTAACACATAGTTTCATTTTCTGATGATTAACTCCATTGAAGAAACCTACTGATTTCCATTACATACTGATGAAGAGAATGAATTTGTGTATTTAAAAATGATGAATGGAGAAATGGAAAAATGGAGAAATAAATAGCAACAGAAAAACACACACTACAAAAAGCACAACAGCAGGGCTGGATGATTTAAAACACCTTCCAAAGAAAGGCATGTGGTAATTGCAAAGGAGATCAAAGAAACAAATTGAGAATTATGGATAGAGCATAAAACTTTTAATAATGAGTGACTTTTTTTTTTTTTTTTTT
>NNCF01127552.1:64499-75118 GCA_002313205.1 Laupala kohalensis | reverse complement strand
AAGAGACAGACACAAATAACATCGATCGACGATCGATGATTAGCTGATTTGACGTTAGCGGGATTTGACGTTCATTCGAAATGGAAACCGAACTGGTCCATGTCGTCTAGGAATGACAGATTGCCGTCACTGTGCCGATCATGACACACGATTTTTTCGAGAAACGGGGGATCGTCTTCGAAACAACGAAAGTTGGGAGATCAAAGATGCTTCGACGCTAACATCAAACTGCGAGTTCTAAATAATGCTCAAACACAGAAATAAAGCCGCAGCACGAGAATTCGAAGTAGAGCCGAAGTCCGCGTGGATCTGGCGATGTCAAGAGGAGAAGATGAGCTGCATCAGTTAGTTTTTCAAGTACTTTTGATTATTCTTACCAGAGCCAACCATTTCACATGGAATTTTGAATGAGCATTTCCCTTCAGAAAAACTTTTTAGAAAATTGATTTTACTCAACTTAATTTTTGTTCTAAAATTTTCCGCATAAAATAAGCATATATATAATTCCGCATAAAATTTTCCAATACCATCAATAAAAGGACACAGAATTAACAAAAATCCATACAGATGAAATATAATATTAAGATTATAATATAAGAAACTAATAATTTAACTGCATACTATCGCTGAGCTCTTCCAATTACTAAAAACAATGAAATCATTAATTCATTAAATTCACACTTTTGTTAGTTTCAAATGGTTCAGCTTTTGACTAGTCTTTAAGTAGCTTATCAATCGGTCTCTGTGAAACATAACAATTTATGCACAAACCAATTTTCCAAACTTATCATTCACAAACTCTGATACATTCTTGATCATTTTTTCAGTTTATAAGACTAACCGTATCATAAGTTTTAATTGTAAATTCCATATTATACTATATTCAACTGTATATTGTACCTTGTACTGTGTTTTTAAGTTTTCAATCTCTTCCTTTGTTGTTGTCAAAAAGAAGAATTTACTTGAATTTGATACTTTTGAGCCATTGAAGACAATTATTGAATAGAAATATACTATCAGCTCTACAAAAAATTATACTCATACAGAAAATATGCAGAACAAATTAGCCTTTAAACCACATTGCGGAAAAGAATGTTGTAAATTATTTACCGATTCATTTACTCTGAAAAATAATACTTGTCAAAATTACACATCACCCACAGATCCAGAATATGCATGTACATTGTTCTAGTTTCAATCTTATACATTAACTATAGTTATGTAACTGCACAAATATTGAAAGACACAAAAGAAGAAGAATTTTCATCATACTAATAAACATAAAATAAATTTCAAGTTACAATTAACAGATAACTGACTATCATATGAAAGAACATATTTCATGCAGCCACTAACCAAACCTTTAATTTCTTTTTTAATGACTTTCTTTTATTCAATTATAGCAATAATTAATTATCAGAACCTGATAATTCTTTAGTAACAACTCAACAATAAAAGAATACTACAATTTACATCCATCTCTCACAGGTCCAATAATTTTTGTATCATCTTTGAATTTGGACTATTAATATTAATTATTGGACGTTTTTAATTATACTCCTCCCCTATCAACTAAACCAAACTTAAACTCTTTACACAGAGCATACTAAATCATTAGTTAGGTGTTGGTTTGCATATACTTATGGAACTTGAAAAAGTAAGTATCAAGTGCTCATAAGGATTGAATAAGTAAATCTGATTCAAGGTGACAGTCAATAACAATACTTTCAACTCATTTTAGTTCCTTCATATTAATAGATATATTTTTTTCTCTTTTTTTCAGAAGTACAGTTACACAAGGATCCAAACAAAGAAAAATAAAACTGGGTGTGGCCGCAGAAGCTTACACTCTCAACCAAAATGGATCCAGTTTAAAGTTATATGAGAGTTGCTATAATTGAATACTACTCACAGACACAGAAGAACCCAACACTCCTGTTGTTGATACCGAAGTTGCTGCAACTGGTAATCGATGAAGATAATGAGTAGTTCTTGGTGGAGTTCTAGGAGTTGCCAACTGAAGTGCAGTGCTTATGTTTGATGCCCTTATAATATTAGCATTTGATGCTAAAAAAGGAAGTATAGTGGCATTAATAACAAAGGACATAGAGAAATATCACTTTTAAAAATAGGAGCCAATAATGCCTGCAAAAGTAAGTGAATAATCTTCCAGTGATTACGGAAATACTGAACTGAAAAGAGGAATGGATTTCAATGGAAAACTAGATAATAGAAAGAAATTTAATAATCATATTTTAATTAGAAAATTTTAAATAAAAATTCAGAACCAACCCCTTATATAAAATATTTTATTTTAAATCACTGTTTAAAAAAATCCAAATAACTTTGAACCACTGATTACAAATAATAATGAATCAGTGATTCAACAAAGATTAATAATGTATTAGGTTAACACAGTTAATAGTAATTAATAAAGATGATAATAAATATATTGGTATTCAGATAAACAATATTTTAGTTGTATTCTTTGCTGCTCGCATTAAGTTTAAAAATGTAAGGTGATATAATTTATAATTATTAAATAATGTATATAAAAGGATATAAAATAATGTACCTGGGACAGCAGACATAGGAACAATGTTTTTAGAATTCAAAACAATAGCTGGAAGGGGATTCTGTCTGTTGGAAACCACAACTCCAGTTGGCCGTACCTATTGTAAGAAAATTAATTTTGTAAATAAAATTACTATTTTCTAATAGTCTAATATTACAAACAATTACATGTACAAAATAGCTGATGTGCATCCTTAACTCTTTCCCTAAATTTCGGCAAAAGCCTCTCCTTTTTCTCAGACATTTTTCTATTCTATTGGACATCTTAGGGGTAAAAATTTACCTGCCAAACATCTTAACCAGATTTATTTCTTACCGCCAAAATTGTAATTTTAATGTGTTTTCAAATAGTGCTATGATTTAAGATTTCAAATATTTCCCATGATTTGAGGACTCAATGTCAAATCAGTAATTTTCATGGTGATTCTCATTTACAATGAACAAAATTTACATTCAAGAATTAATAATCGTGAAATTAGAAACTAAACATTCAGCGACAGGAATAATGTAATCAATATTTGATTTTTTCCCCATTCATTAATGCTTATATTATCACTTCAAGAAGACTGATAAAAGAAAATGTATAACAATAAACAGTATAATCATGCTATTGCCAAATATTAAAAGCAACTATTACCATTGTTAAAGTAGATTCATAGGTGAGAAATCTAAACCTCGGAAAAAGTCTTACCTCCAAATTTGTCAAACTATACCAAAACTCAAAAGAAATGTTAAATTAAAATTTTGAAAAATGATTTGACTGAATAATAAAAAAAAATTCATCAAATAACTGAAATAAAGCAGGAGAGGTACTAAAAGAAAATATAAAAATTTTCTTACAGGTGGATTTGAAAGTATAAGTTGGCGCTGCTGAACAGTGGTTGTAGGTACATAATAAGCCACTCTACCCGCAACCGGTGCTGTTACAGTCTAAAACAGAAAAGTTTACTTTCTTCATTATATTCAAAATAAAAACTTTATTTCCAAAATAATGTTAGAAAATTGAAATAAATTAATTATTTCATAACTACATAAATAATCATATGTTAAAGTACCTGAGGGAGAAGCGTTGAAGTTGCACCACTCAAATGCTGAACAACTCTGATGGGTCGACCAACAGTACCAGTAACAGCACTGCTGGTAATGGTAGGGACAACAGTAGTGGTTACATCAGTTGAAACTGATGTTGAAGGTGTTTGGCTATTACCTGACAATACAAGAAAGTGAGCTAAGTTTCAACTTATTCTGTATTGAGGTGGGTGTTGTGAGTGAGTAGAGGGAACATTGTTAAAAATGGAGAGAACACCAAGCACAATAATTTAAATTCTACATCCTCAATTTATGCTTTACTGGAAATCTCGTGTGACTTAAGTTTTAATGGGAGCATAAAAAACAATTAATTTAAAGAATGAATCAAACAAATAAAAATTTGAAATAAAATAAAAGAAGAGCACATGTTCTATAATTGCACATATTCCAAACCTTCATGCAGAGAAGCAATATTGAAAGTACTTTTAGTTAATATCATCCTTATCAAATTCATATCGTAATTTGCTATACTTCAAAAACAAAAGGTAAAGTTTTCAATTGTAAAGGTAAACATTCAAATGAACACCTCATAGCAGAAAGAAAGTAATGTATTGCAATGTCAACAGCCAGGTGAAAATTGCGAAGGACCGGGACTTGAACCTGGGATTTCCTGCTCTGGCCGCAGGTGTGCTATCCACTACACCACCCGCCTCAACTCCCAAGTCCGTACGCAACTTCCACCTGGCCTGATCCGGTGAACCTGTGTCACATCCCTCTTCAGGGGATAAGTGACCACAGGTGGCTCCAATGCTGGTAGCACTTGTCAAGTTTTGCATACCTACACGTTGGACACGATTTCTTTGATAGACTTTAATTATAAATACCAGACTTTAATTATAAATACCATTTCACTGAAGAATAGCTGAAGATTGAAAATACGGATTAAAATGAGAGTGCAAAAGATAGGAATCACAAATCAGAAGTTTTGAATTAAGATTCACATGTAAAGTAAAAGTTTTTCTGGAATTATTTAAGTTCATAAAAATTAGAAGAAACTAAATCCAAACTTACTTGATTTTGATTTTTCTTCATTGTCTGTAAGATCAATAACTTGGAGATCTGAGGATGCTTTTAATCTATTATTAACAGAAGGAATAGTAGTTTTTTGACTAGTTTTGATTGTAGAAACGGGTGTGGCAGGAACAGGAGACTTTGAAGGCAATACCTGAAATAAAAAAGAATTAAGCTTGCTTGGGACAGTTTAATTAATTATTGCTCACTTTTAGTTAATGTCCTCATATTATCAATTTGTTCAATTGGTGATTTTGTCAATTGATAATTAACAATATTCAACACTTCAGGTTTTCATTGATAGCTACAAGTACTTTCATGACAATTTATAAAGCTTCACTCAATTTACAGTGTATTAAAAATTTAGCTTATTTAGTTCATTCATTTCTGCTAAAAATAAGGAAACATTGGCATTTCTTCTTTACAATAGTCTTTTGCCAATGGTGCTGCATTGATTTCTAGAGATAAGTTTCTCTCAAAGTTATAAACATGTTCATCCAAGTTAAACATTTGCATCTACATAATTTTATATTGGAGGACGTTGTTTTCTGACAATTGGTTCTTCCAATCTTTCAGAGTCGATAATGACACTAACAAAGAAGTTATTTCCTTCTCTTCTGTTTTATATACTTGAAATACTTAATAACAAACTGAACATTGTGTGAAACTACAAGTTGTACAAAATGTAAATTTTCCACACTAATATAAGAGAAATGTACTGTATTTTTAAAGAAAGTTTAAATATAGTAACAATAATTACCTTGATACCAGTGGTGGGAGAAAGTGTATTCTGAGGCACTGCCGTTGATGAACTAACTCTAGAATTTTCCGTTACTTTCTGAGCTGGAGAGTTGGGAGTCACTTTAGCTGCAGGTGAAGGTGGAGGTGTGGATTTGGGCAATGAATTTGGCTGGAAAATTATATGAATTTAAAATAAATTCAATACTTGAAAACACACAATGTTAATGATTAATATCAGTAAAAAATTTGTACCACAACTGTTTTGACGGTTGAACTCGAGGCAGGAGTAGCCTTGTCAGCGGCTATCACCTTCTCTCCTTTTTTCCAAGATTGGTCATCTGGATGCCAACATATACCAGTTGACGAACCCTAAAATTATTCCAATTTTGCTTTGTTTAAATCATTTCAAACTTAGAGAATTTAAAACAAGTGCTCATCATTATCTCTATTAACTACGTACATTTAAATGTTACATTAGGATTAACAAAATCACATGTCATCTAAGCTTAAATTTGGCAACTAATAATAATAAAAACAACAACAGGATATTAGGGTCCAAGAGTTGAATCAACATTATCACTTCACTCATTCACATATTGCCATGAAATGGAAGATACCACTGATGACATGCAAAGTCTTTGCATAAGTAAATGGACTAATACTATTGTCCACTCACAGTTTAGTTAGTAACATGGACAAGCACAACCAATGCTAATCAAATGGAGATCCCACACTACTTGCTCGAACAAAAACCTCAGCTCACACTTAAGTCACATTGCTTATAATATTAAATTAGGTTGCTATGTCCATACCATATCATACCATTCGCTGGTAATTTCTTTCATTGTAGAACAAATTTGCTCTTGTGTTTTTTCCGTGATACAAGTTTTATGGCAGTTTTCAACAATAAGGAATGATCGAGTTTGTGCAGTATCAATTGAAAGTAAGTCCTTGTTTTCTTATCCAATATATTGAACACTCACTTGTCACATGGTCTCATTTGTTTTGTTAATTAAAAACTGCACACTTTAGTATGGACATCATATTTTGAAATATTCACAAACTGTCTACTACCAAATAAATTTCTAAAATAAAAATAATGAATGCTAAGAGAGACTTGTGTACACAAGAAAACCTATATGAAACTCGAGGAATACAACTGTGAAATAAGCAAATACTTCTAGCTCGAAACTGACCATTGACAATATTTTGTTTGGATATGAGGGTGAGGAGGTACTGATATAGTATGACCGGATGCAAGAGTCATCACCAGACATGTAAATTACCTTGACATCTTGCCACTGTAATGCAGAAATTGCAGCTTGTTCACTTTCAGGGATCTGTCCAAAGTTTAAAAGAATAACCAGCAGAATTTNAACAAAAAAAAAAAAAAAAAAAAAATTGGTCTTCAGTCTGCGCGACAGAGAGCATTACTGCTGTCGTAAAAATTACAAACACAAGTGCATGAAAAGAAAGTGACCTGGAAGATCCATATAAAAGCATACACCAAAATTTTGTTTATTCTGTTTTGTATAGATTGATATGAATAAAAATGGGACTAACTCATATTTATAGCGGGTAGAACAAAGAATGAGTGTGTACTTTGACATTTCTAGGCACATTTTTACTTTGATAAGACAAAACTTGAAAATTACAATTTTAATTGAAACCAAATTTTAACATTTAGTTAAAAAAAAAACACACAACAAAAACAAACATACATTTTAATTTTTTTTATCAATCCAAAAAATTGTTGTGCAAAGACGTGAACTATGGTTTTCTGGATGGTGGATGGTTGTAAAACATCAAAGTTGGTCTAATTGGATTATTAGCTTTTAGTCCAAACAATCATGAGAATGTTTTCATCCAAATATTCACGTATAAGCAGAATACAATTTTATACTGATTTTGTAAGTTCTCTGGGCAGGCCGGAGCATGACAATTCTCCTTACGCCCATGCTACGAACTTAACTGTGAATGTACAAAAGGAATAGTGATATAATTATTACAACAGGTTTGCTCCTTAAAATTTTTCCAGAAACAATAAGCTACACTTATCCATACCGGCATTTGAACTTGCAGGCCAACAGATCGCGTTATTTTCAAAGGAGTAGCATTAGGACCTTTACTTTGTAAATCAGATCCATACCTCTTCAAAACTAAAGAAAGATCCTTGACCTAAAACAAAAGAATCATACTATTATGTTATAGCAATGGCATAATATTATAACTTTAATCATTATAACACTATAACTCGAAATACCATTCTAAGCTAATGGCCATTTCAAATCTAAATATTTTACACAACCAACATTATTTGTTGACAGTTTAAGAAGGTAATTTAATTGGCTCCAATGGTGTCTTCATATTATTATTTTTTAACAATATGCCACTTTAATCCTTTATCTTATAAATGAATGCATTATCTGTCAATCTTGTAATTTCAATAGCAAATCATCACACATATTTAGTATTGATACTGTTAATGCTGAACATGTATGTTAAGGCAAGACATATCTTTCAGGTCTTGTCATGTGATGCAGGAAAGCAGTTCAAATTCTGACAGAAATAATCAGTCATTTTTAAATCCATTCGTCCAGAATATTTAAGTTCAAATTTTTTAATGCATCTACAGTGTTCAAGATATCACATGATTGGAGTCTTCAAATGGATAAATCAGCTCTCTACGAATTATTCTCAATGAATGATTATGCAAGGACTTGGAGAAATTCTTCTTCTTCTAAAATACACAAGGTTAGTAGAAAAGCAAGATATATTACCTAGTCTACCACCCACAAAAAGACATTAAAGAAAGTATCTTGGTGTCATCAGATTGAGCAAATGAACAATGTAAGTGCCCCTGCAACAGATCCTTGCAGATCCACAGGTTTTGAATGGATTAGCATTACATTTTTTTTTTTTTTGTGGGGCTTTAGGGCTCGCCAACATCGAAGGTCATTAGAGCCCATGCAAGTAGGGAAAAATGCAGTTTCGCACCATAGAGAAGAGCCGTAGTGACTCTTCCCCGTGTGTGGGACTCGCCGAATATCTCGACCATACCCACTAAAAAACCCTCCTGAAATCAACAAATATCTAAATAGAAAGATGAAAGAAAAGAAAACACAATAAAAATACATTATATCACAAAAAAAGGGAAAACAATTACATTATAGCATCACATTTCTTCATGGACTCTTCCAGCATGAGAATAACAGACAATCAATATCATATTCCATCCTCTTACACTCCAGGAAAAAACCTAGTCAAATTGACCTAAAAGCTATTCTAAGCACCAAGAAGTGGATAAAAATCTCACTGACTTGCTATGTTCGAATCCTGACCTCCTTAACGTCACCTCTCAGGAGCAATAAAATTACTTCATTTTATTGCTTGTATTTTAACTTGCCATAACATATTTAATAAAAGGAAAATTCATCTTTCAAAACATTTGAACGCTCTTTGAAGACAAACAACAACAAAATCAACTATTTATTCACAACAAAGAAATATTTTACCTCAAATCATACATGTTCAAGTAGTATAGAAGGAGCACCTTGATCACAAGAAAGAACAGGCTAAGTACAACAAAGTTCCTTTCGATCAAAAGGCTGCTGAATACTAGTTTCCAGATTATCAGATGAATCAGAAGCTCAGGAAATCCTCCATTATGTATAGGGATGTTTCAGAACAATTTAGGTTCTGTCCATACATTACTTTTGAACACCCCTCCCCATCCATGACATACCTGTCTCCACCGTCACCCGTAATAGCACAACACACAACACTAGTCCTACCTCTTTTACTCTGTTCTTGCCTCTATAAGTAACGGCAAGATCTTAAAATGACGAATTTATTGCTTTTTTACTCTAAAGAGTATCTCTACTGCGAGAATAAGTGTTCAGTTGCAAATTTCAGGAAAAAACAATAATTTTAAAAAGTGACTTTTAAAAAATCCATCACTGTTACAATCACCATTACATAAGAAATGTTATATTTCCAGAAAGAAAAAAAATACTACTATATACTATTACTTTAGAAAAACTATTACTACAAACATTTTCATTGTAGGTACAAATCCTTCCACATGAAAATTTTTTCAAGGAGTACAACTTATATAGATTTTCATGCTGAACTCTGATAAGAATTTTTTATACGAAGAATACTCAAAATTGCAAAATCATCAACAAAATGCTTTTTTCTCATCCATGACTCATATTTTTTATATTTCCATCTAATGAATGACAAAAGGAATAATGGTAATTATTATGAAATAATAATAAAAATAATGCAACAAAACAAAATGGCCAATTATTTTAAAGTCCTAAAATACGAGGGAAAGTATAAGGATTTTTTTTTAAAATTAATATCTTAAAGAACATTCAACTTCAACAGGAAATATCCCAATAACTAATCTCCAGGATTAAAAACTCTCTTCTCTCTAATATAATGAATTTCGAGAAGACTGTAAATTTAATTTTATACAATACCTTCCTCTTGATGTCTTAATAAAAAATCAATTAAAGAAACAAATGTATTTATTGTCAAAAAAGTAATTACAACATGTATGTCCACATGGAGGTCAATAAAAAAATTAAGCAATCTGTGTTGACAATGAATAAATAGGAATAGAACTTGGTATAAATGTAACATTAATTAGGTCAACTAATGAATATCAATAAGAATTTTCCAATACAACCTTGAAAGTAACTGACTATTCTATAAGAAGAAAAATAAATTACTTTAACACAAACAAATGATCATATTACACCAGAAATACATGAAATATTTATAAATAATTAGTTTCACGTGAATTTAATTTTTTTGTATACAATGTGTAAACCATATAAAGAATGAAAAATATTATTTACATCATAAGATATTCTAGTGTTTAAGTTAAATTAAAACATCTCTTCAATGGACAAACATTTAGATAAAATATTTTCTGACAGGAAGGAGAAGTTCTCAGAAAAATTTTTAACGCATGAGAATCTCAAATTGAACTCGTCTTAGAGATAGATTTTCAGAATTGGTGCAAAAAAGATTCTCTATCAGTTTGTTCATTTGTTTGGATTAGATGAGTCAATGTATAATCTTATGAAAGAAAGTAAGTGGTGATCAATGTGATAGTTAATCTGATAAAACACAAATTATGTGTGTGTGTGTGTATATATATATATATATATATATATATATATATATATATA
>NNCF01127552.1:40868-62795 GCA_002313205.1 Laupala kohalensis | reverse complement strand
AAAAAAAAAAAAAAAAAAAAAAAAGAAAATGACTTAATATATTTACAAAAAGGAATAACGTTTCTTAGGTTACGACACCAAGAAAAAAATGCGATGGTGAATGTGAGAATAATTGGAAGAATATTCCAGTTCTTCGTGATCTCTCTCAATTTTCCGTGAATCTATTAAGACAGAACAGGGATAGAAAACAGACAAAGAATTGCTTAATCATTACTCAAGGTGCAAATATTCACGGGTCACTCAAACTCAAATGAGTATGAGAAATTGACGAGAGAAATAAACAAGTTTTAGTAGAAGCACAGCAAAGACACGCATAAGAGGAAATGTAAGAATCAATTAATCAATGTTGAAATGGAAACCATCATACAAGGTAGTTACAAATTCTTTGAACACAACATTTTTTAATTGAACAGTAATTGGAAAACTTCTTAAAAATAGGTTAAAAAACTAACAAGTCTGGTTCGAGATAGATAATACATTTGAGCTTCATTCAATAGCGTGATAGTAGGATTCTCTGACGGAGGCATCCTATCAGTTATTGTATCGGTTCGGTTACCAGACCAACTTTTCTACGGCTGGTTCGCTTGCAAGAAACGAGTGTAAAATGGGCTAAAACTTTCCACAAAACATGATATGTAGTTGATAGACTGCCAGTAGTTCGCGTTTCACTGAAGGCCGTAGGCACGATTAGAACAGTGCTATAGTTCTAGCAGTTACATAATGTTTAATTGTGTATAACCCTTTCATAATAGGTATAAAACGACAAATTGTCTACGCACATGCTGCATTGCTCAATATCGAAACCAGCTCCAGCATTTATGGCTACCTTAAAACAAAAAAGTTTAAATTGACGAATAAGTGGACACTTATGGCACTGATGGATCAGAACGTAACAATTTATACGTATTAGTAATATGACCATATTCAATGGTTGGAATAAAAAAAATAATAGATTCACAGAATCATTCTCGCCATTGGGTGGAACACACATGCTCCCGGTCGTAACTACGATACTCCCCTCTCACAGTCGACTCGTCCAATGTACATGAGGCCGCTAGAGCTCGTGTAGCCCAGCTCCGGATTGAAGGACATACGCGTTCATTCAAGCTACACTTCATTATACGATCACATTCAAAATATAAAAAAGGAATAGATGAAATATATATAAAATAAAATTTACAAATTCGATTCAAAATATAGGTCATTCAGATAATTTTCCGACTACCTAATTGTGTCCTATTTCTGGCACTCGTATACGTAGTGTGACGTAACACGTAGCGAAGCGTCTCCCGAATCGGAGGAACGTACGAAAACACACTTCCGTTAAGTGTACACTGTAAACTCTCACAAGCAAGGAATATACCACCGTTCAACTTTAATATCATCCTTCATGTCTCCTATTGTACCTCGGGGAGTAAGCTATCAGATAACATAATGGGAAACAACCTTCTCAATAGCGGATATTATTATAAGCAGTGGACAGCAAGGTTTATCCCTAGCAACGTTCTCCCTCATAGCATGAATATATCTATTACGTTAATATATCTATTACGTTAATATATCTATTACGTTTATATCCGATTACGTTTTGTTTAGTTCTCGCCAACTTTTATACTTCTGCTGTTCCCATGTACATGATGCACCATCACGAGCATAGATGGCAAGATAATTAATGATCATCCTTCGATTTCGTCGGCATACTTGAAGGAGGTAAAACCAATGAAGATCGAGATAACCAAATACAAATCACAAATTCAAGTCCGTGCAACTAACCGAGGAAGGAAACTTACGCTGACGAACTACCAATGACAAAGAAAGCAATGAAACTAATCGATGGTATGTTTGAATATTTTGTGTCCAGAAAATTGAGGTGTGTTTAAATATTTAGTATTTTTAAGCGAATTAGAGTAGAAAACAAAACTATGAACTAAGAAAGTTCTAGAAGAAAATAACATGTTTGCCTATAAAATTAGTTTTGGTTGAAAAAATTTCTTTTTCTAATCTTATTTTGTGTAGTGAATATCCAAATCTAAGCGTTAAATATGGAGATATATCAGCTGTATCTTTGTCAATAAAAAAAAATGAATTCGGAGGTCAAGAACAAGATGGGACGATATAATTGGAACTAGCGGTGATGTATCAAGATGGAGTAATAGCAGCAAAGGATTTCTTAATATGGCATATCGTGAGTAGAGAGTTGAGGTACGTGTTCGCGCAAAAAAAAAAAAATTGGCGAGTAAATATTGAGGGTTATTGTATATGACCTATACGCAAAAACTACCCAACCCCATTAAAAATATACATAGCTGCCCATTATTTTAGCTCCATTCCATTCCGAATCATCCTGGATACGCCATTGATCATTTTCTAAACCTGTCTTCAACGTGCATCTGCGAGCTGGGTCGCAATCCCTCATAAGACGCAAGGAGATTGGAACATGTTTTTTTAACAAATATCTAAAAAAAAAGTTTCTCTGAAAACAAAAAACGAGGTGGAAAGACGTCAAAAACATAAATTATCACCTTCGAGTCTCCTCTTGAGTGTCTGATACATATTCAATGAAACAACTACGGACACTTGCCGGCGGCGAACATTTCGGTCGCTCTCCTATCCCATGGGAAGCATCCGTTCAAAAACCACGATGTTCGGTTGGTTTTGTCTCAGAATTTTATCCCCTCGAACGAAGGAGCGCATGAACAGTATTTAAGATGCACTCACGATGTTTCCATTGCGGTCTACGATCGAATAAATATAGGTAATGTATGCAAAATGAGAGAGAATAGATATATTTTGGTTCTGCATTAAAACATTTCTGCCCTTTTTGTAATCTTAATACCAAATTATTTTAGAGTTAAAGGACATATTAATCGGATTTCCTTTTCACTATTCTTAAGACGTAATTTATAAAAATGTAGAAAAGTACATGAAAAACGCAACAAGTAATTTTGATAAGTCGCGAGTATATTCAATGGAAAACTGTTCTTCACATGCTAGAGAAATAAGAGAAAGATTTTTAGAATGAAAGAAATTTCTCATGCTTCTCTCTATGAAATCGTGAGAATTTTGACTCGATTCTTCTTTGCACTTGAATTCCCAACCTCGCTCCTCCCAAGACTCATCAGACAACTACCACAATGGCCGACCAGAAAAAACCTATTTCAACATCTACGGTAGAACGTGTGCGAGATTGTAAAGAATCGTCAGAGTAGGCGATTTTATCATACCTAAAGGATTAAAAACGAATTTTTATGCCTAATTTTAGAATTTTAAGGCGAATGTTCGAGCATTATTTAACTGCTTAATAAATCCTTGAAGTTATACTACAACGCGGGTAAGTTTTCAGAGCATTAGTAAACAATAATATTTGAAAGAGCTATCATACACTTTTTTTCACTCGGTCTCTTCGCCACACCGCGAAGAAACAAATTAATGATGTAATACATGAAAATGGGAGACGAGACATGGTTTCGAACCCGGAATCAGTTTTACGTACATACGTTTTACCACTTCGGTGTATAAAACTGAACTTTCAGTGTTTGAACTGGTTCTATCTCCCGTTTTCATTCAATACATCATATTTTCTCCTTTGCACTTTAATGATGACTGCAATAGTTTTAAATGCACACCCAACTAATTTTTCTTTCTCCACCTGCGAGCACGCAAACAGTCCCTCCGTAGCTGGAGGGGAGGAGATTAGGTGAAAAATTACAGTGGAAATCCCCTAATACTTTAATCCATCTTCAAGGATTTTGACTTTCAGAAGTAGATTCTGACAACTGGGAACTCTACGCCGATATCTTGAGTAGAAAAATGTTAGATCTGTCTTAGTATGGATCACTTTGTTCTCTTAACAAGAAGTACCATTACCAAGTATACTCGGTTAATTTTATCAACTAACAAAAACGACTCCCATCTTACACTTAAGCCCGTAAACTTCAACATTAAAACCAAAACATAAGAAAATTTGAAGAAATATTTCTTACCAAATAATAACAATATTAATAACTACATATTATATATCTAATAACATTATATTAGTATTTCACATTTTGTAAGAGTAACATAATTTTTTTCCATATGAACCAAAATAAATTTTTGCAAAAATTTAAAGGAACAAAAGAAAAAAACACAAACACCAACAATCCTTTCATTAAAGTAATACAAACCTGCTTGGTAAGTTGAAGTGACTTTTTTTGCCAGGATTTCAACTTCTGATCCAGGTTAACAGCAAGTTCACGAAGCTCTCCACACATCGAACGTTCAGTGATTGCCTCACAAATCTTCTGCAAAACTAATTCTTCCAAATCCTGAAATAAGGAGTTTTCTTTTATAACATGAACTAAAGTAGTCACAACATAAATTAAACCACAGGAACACAAAAAAGATATAATTACATTTCGAGTCATTGTTTTAAGTTGTGCACGATCAAAATTCCGCAAAAGAGGTAAAGGATTGAGTTTTTTATCAGAATCTTCCAAATCACTTTTTGAATCAGCTTTATCATCACTTTTCAACATTTCCTTTATGTTCTCTTCAGTTACATCTGTTTTGTCCTTTATCTTTTCTTTAATTGCATCTATTTCATCCTTTTTCTTCTCTTCAGTTACATCCATTTTATCCTTTATCTCCTCTTCAGTAACATCCATTTTTTTATCATCTGCACTTAGAGTTAAAACTGAACTCCTTTTCTCAATATCAGTCTCAGCCTTACTAAGACCTTGTTTGTTAAGTTGTTCTTTATTAAATTCTTGCTTATTATTTCTATTTTCAATTTTGGCCTTGCTGACCTTTGTTTCTTTGTGTTCAGAGGCTGAAGTATCAAAAAGGAGTTCATCACAGACTTCCTTCTCAACTTTACTCCGTTTGAAAGATAACCCTATTTTCTCATCAGAACTTGGCGACGTTCTTTTACGTCCCGAAGCTGAAATCAATAAAAAAAATTGTCAGTGAACCTCAGTAATAAATGCCATCATCCTTGTCTTTAACTTACAGGAATTGAAGAACATATGACTCACAAGCAAGCAGAAACAATTCTAGCCACAAAAAGAAAGCCAACATGCATTCAATTTAGTCAAACTGATTCACAGAAATGTGTTGCAATTTACCTAACTAAAAGAGCATGTTACATCCTTGTATTTAAACTCAATATGTTCTCACCTTTAAATCTGATAACAGGTCATATTGGAAACATAAAATGATAAAATTTAGAATTGTTTCCCCATCAGATTTTTTAAAAATTTCAACAAATAACACAAGTCACATTTTCCATAATCAAAAATATAAGTCAACAAACATTTTCACTTTGGTTCACTTTTTCCAACATTAAAATATTACCACATATTAAGGGATAGTGCATTACTACAGTAAAAACTAAAAATTGTTGTATTAACAGGTGTAATAAATTGTAAAAATAAAGTGTTGACAATGGATATAAAATGTCAAAAATTCAGAACCTGACAATATTTTTAGGAGACATTCCTAACAACCTAAATTTTTGACACACCGTCATGATGCAACTACCCATAAATTTCCAATTATTTAGATTGTAATATGTGCACTGTGGAACCACCTTTTTATCAGCTCATTTCAGCTATCACTAAGAAACCACACTTCATACATGAAAAACTATGGAATACAACACAACATGATTAAGGACATTCCACATATAAACATGCAAGCACACTGGATGGATTTATTAAATGATAAGGGAGCTGCCTGAAACAATTCATGTTTCTCATACATGCCTGCGTACGACCAGGAGCATTAACAGCCGAGATCCAAAAACCAAGCACTATAAGAAATATGCATTTTATGTAAAAATTAACTCCACACCCATGCATCCATTAAAAGAACATGTATACAACTCCCAATATTACCTTCAACTGGGCTGTGCTGCAATTCCCTTTTTCTGCTACTTGAAGCATCAGGACCGGTTTTCAATTCACAACCTTCTTTTTCATCTACCAAGTCTTTGCTTTTACTTAGAACACAGCTTTTGTCATCTATCATGACTTTGCTCCTACTTGAAGCACACCCTTCTTTCTGACTAATTGAGTCTTCGCCTTTATTTAAGGCACTCTCTACTTCCTGATCAATTGAGTCTTTGCTTTTACTTAAAACAGAGCTGCCTTTTTGATGAAATAAGTCTTTGTCTTTACTTAAGACACAGCCACCTTTTGGATCAGTCAAATCTTTACCATTATTTACACAGTCTTCTTTTCGATCAATAGAGTCCCTACTTTTACTTACAACACAGCCATCTTTCTCACCAATCAAGTCTTTGCCTTCATTTAAAACTTTAGATTTTGAAACTGAACCTAACTTACTTTGAACAGGTAAGTGTGATGTCTCTAGTTCAACATGATCATCTTTCTTACGACAAACTCTTGTTTCACTAACTCTATTTGAATTACAATTATCATTGTGATGATAATCTGTCCTCTCACTAAAACTGTGCGAATTCACCACTTGTGAAGTATTATCTTCAGACCCACTATCCAGCAAAAGGTTTTCAGTATGCTCATCAATATGATCATCCCCAATAGGGATTCCTTCCTCAATCTTACCTCCATCTAGTTCACCTAATAGCAACTTTTCATTGGACTCATCAATGCTGTCAGATACATCTACCTCATCACAAAGCTCATTGGATGTAACTTCATCACATTCCCCAATGTCTTCAGTAAAATCCATTAATTCTAAGGACTCCTCAGACATTTTATTCCTCTGCTGAAGTTCTTCCTTAGCTTTCAAATCCTTGGGGGCAGATAAATCATGATCATGATCAATGGGAGATTTAGCTTTCTTCTCACTTCTTAGAAATTTGTCTTCTTCAGCACTCTTTTCATCATCAAAAGAAAGCTCATGCTGAACCTTGGTCTGCATACTGCTTCTAATTTCACCTTCCAAATTCCTATCCTTGGTATCACTATCCGCCTTCTTTATATCACTTGTATCAGGCATTTTTCCAGAGGTGTTATCTGAATGATCCGTGCATTTCTTGGAAATTGTATCTTTGGAATCTTTCACATAGCTGCATGTTGACTGATCCTCAACTACATCAATATTTTTTGTCTCAATCTCTACATCATCCTCCACCATAGCAACTTCTTCAATTGCATCTATAGAACTGTTGGACCCCAGAACAGGTTGAACTACTTTTGAACAAGACTCAGAGATTTCAAGTTCTTCTGTTGAATTTTCATGGTCAGACTCTGCAATTCAAAGAGTCTGTATCATATCGCAACACCAAATGATTATACAACAACAAATATCACATGCAGGATGACTACACTACTCCACGAGAAGTTAAAGAGGTCACTTTAGAAAATGTTTTAAGGGTTATGATAAATTAACACAGCCTATAAAAATACACCAGTAAGACTCTCATAGTATGTCCTTGTTAAATATCCAGCAATGCAGTACAACAGTCAATAAAAAGTAATTAGTACCAATGTGTTGTCTTAGAAAACCCATTACAACATTTAGTAATCAACAAGCTTAAAAAAGATTCACCTCTGGAGTTAAATAAAAAATTTTGACACAGAAATTGGAAAATTCTTACAATTTGGAAACTGATGAACAATAAATTTTTAAATACAAATATGTACAAAAATTATAATCTTGACATGATAACCACTTACAGGTAAAAAAATAAAGAAACAACTGTTATTTTCATATTTTATTTCACCAAACATATACAGAGTAACACATTAATTGCAGGTTGCTTTGCACAAGCATTCATCATTAACATTGTAAAACAAGAATGTAATAATAAAAAAGGAGATTCCATTATCAAGAATTCTTTTTCTACAGAAGTTATTCTGTTAGCTTTTGTACTAGTTCCATTAGTGTAACCATTCAATATAAGAAATTCATATGCCGATTCCTATATTCCACCTGATTCGTCATCGGTACATTATATATCAGAAAAAAAGTTTTAAACGGGACATCATTCCCTTTCCGTTAACTTGAGAATCCCCATATACATATATATACCATATATGTATATATCATATATGTATATACCAATACACATATACCGTCCAAAAGTCAAGTCGAAGTATGTTTACTCGTTGTAAGCACTGAATATAGAAAAATGATTAAACGAGTTGGATAAACAACTTGTAAGGGTAGTAAATCAAATCGTTCTCGAGTCACGATGACGGAACGTCGTGCCGCAAAAGGGATGCGAGTCCGAAGACATGGTTAGAGCCTGCACTGCGTTCGAAGCGCTGATTCAGTTAGAATGAAGCATCATTATTCTCTCTCAAGACTGTTACGGTCATCTATTTGTAAACTTCACATACGTGTCGCTTTGATGACGAATGTCGAGTTTTTTTTAGAGTACAGTTTAGATCACCACCTAATCAATTAATTCTACTACTTTCTAGCTTGTTTTCGTATATAAAACAAATTATTCATGCGTCTATCGGCATTTAACAATATACAAATTAATTAAATGATTAGCATTTTTCCTCCTCGTGGAGGAAAAACGCATATACTCTTTTTTGCGCTATCGTCGTTTCCAAGAAACTCAGAGCCGGTTGTAATATGGCGGATGGGGGTAGAGGGTTTTGAACGCGGGGGTAAGGAAAATTTTGGAAGGTTTGATGACAAATTATGGATATTCAAGGTAATCTAGAAAATATTTTTACTGCGTAACGCAAATACACACACACACACAAAAAAAAAAAAACAGTATAGGACCATTAACATCGAGTCGTCAACATGCTCAATGATCAAGAGAACACTCTGCACCATAATACTAAACTATTGTTTTAGTCTGTAGGAGAGCAGATCCATAGAATAGTTTACGAACTTCCGACCATGTCTGAGCGTAGTAATTACTTTTTTACACTAATTACCTCCCTTGTCTACAATACAATTCAGTTCAATTTAAAGAAAACCGGGACACCAAAAATGTAATAACGATGTTCGACGTCTGCTCTTCTGAATATAAATATAGCAAAACGAGCTTCACTCGCTACCAATAAACTACCTCATCTGATGGTTCTACGCGTTACTAACGGCTCAAAAAAATTTCGTATCTCTACGATGAGAAATCAACAACACATTTCTCCCACGCTCCTGGTTATTGAATCCGTCCGACACCAAAGTGAAACCGTGTCATTTAACATGTGTTTGTAAAACGAGTCAATCAATTTGCAGCCATAAAAATGTGACAATGTCCAATAGATCAACGAAGCTTTGCGACTTTCTTTCGATCCAGACGCTGACGAAATGGCCGAGGTGAGTATTTGCCGCCTTCTCACTTGCGTGAAGAGCAATCTCAGCTCAAGAGTAATGTCCCAGTGATTTTAATTAAAGCCAACTTCCCATTAGATATTCTCTTACCGTATTTATTTATACATTGGAGAAATACCGACAAAAAACAGAAGGTTCCTTCCCTAAATTCACCATGGGAAAAAGATATCAAACTATTTTTAATAGGTTGCGGATTGGTCACTTCTATCTCAGTCACATCCACTTGATGAAGACAGACCCCTTTGCGAAGATAGAGTCGACCCCTCCTCCCATTATCTTGCAGTGCCCCCCAGGGGACTTGCATCTAGAAAGTACGTGTTTGGCAAACACGGGGTCCCGAGCCGAGTCTGGCATTACTTCCACTTACTTGTGCTAGGCTCCTTCCTTTCTCTTTCCTGACCTCCCTTGGTCACCTCTTGTTCTTTTCGATACCGACGCTATTAGGGCTAGGGTATTTTTCATTTTCCTCATTTTTTGTATGTTTTGATTTTGAGATATGTTTTGATATATTGTAATTCAGGAGGGTTTTTGTGGGTATGGTTGAGTCATTCGGCGAGTCCCACACGCGGGGAGAGTCATGTTGGCTCTCCTTAGTGCGTAACTGCATTTTCCCTACCTGTACAGAATCTTAGGGCTCTAATGACCTCGATGTCCACAAGCCGTAAAGCCCCACAAAAAAATCTTGCAGTGCCCTCAGTCTAGAAATTAGACATTCCTTTAATATCCCGAATGTTATTTACAATATATTCGAAGCGCCCAGTAAATGCCGGAAGGTGTAAAATCTTTTGAAGCAGTCACTACTTGATGAACTGATTTACATTCTTTTTTATTTTCAATTTTTTTAGTGTATTATTAAGTTGTCTTTTGTTATTGTTTGTTGTTAATGATTTATTTTTATTGAACGTAACATTTCAAATCAATCGTATTCAGTGATTTATTTTAATCCAACGTAACAATTAATTTAGCCATAAAGCAGCAATATTTCTTATGGTCGCTGATGACCGGAGATGTCAAAAAGCGACTATAAATAAATAAAAAATCGATAAAAGTTCAAGAGGGGAGGGGGAATACCCCAAGTCCCAAGAAATAGTACCCTTGGGGAACCATCAATGATAATAAAATAAAATTATCAATACATCAATAAAGATTAAAAAGATCATAGAAAAAATATAGCTAACTTGTCACGTTTTCGGCTCACAGAAAGGGTTCCATAAGGACAAATTACGCTAGGTAGTTAATAGATGATAAATAATTGATTTTGTCGCTGGTAACTGAAAATAGTTGAAGTTGTCTTTTCTTCAATACCATCTTACTCATTAATAATCTTAATGTCTATTTTACGAGCTACGATACGCCTACTAAACGTGATTGTCAACGAAAAGTACTTAAATATTTACGTATGTTTATTTACTATGTAGGCTCACTTTTGGGAGAGAGAGAGAGGGGGGAAGAGGTGGAAGGAGGGGACTAGCTCAAAATCAGATTGCCACAGGTCCCTGCAATCCCTGCAGGTAGCTGTCTTCGCTGGCTACAGAAGAACACCCATTACGATTTCCTATCGAATCAGAGCAACGAGTGATGCTTTTCAAACAGTGAAACTTATTGAGTACTAACCATATGCACATGCCCCGATAGCAGCAAGAAACTAGAATCAGCACGCTAGAATACTTAAAAGCATTTTGATTCAGGATGACGGTAAATTACTTATTCATTATATCAATATCCGCATGAACAATACGCAAAGGCGCGTCCAACTTATCTAAACCCGTGGGCCATTTTCTACATACTTCCGATCAATTGGTCGGGAACGGGATGGGATTTGGCAAAATGTTGCCCGACAAATAAAACTAACAGGTCTTGATTATTTATTTGCACTGCGATATTTTGATTATCACGAACAAATTACTACATTAATATATTTTAACTGGTTAATTTAGCACCCTATAGGTCCCTATAAAAAAGTTAATGTGGCTGCAAGCTTCTGAGGGAAAAATATTATAGGTTATTTGAAGTAGTTCCAATAACCATCGCTGAAGATTCATATCCCCGCGTGTTCTGACGACGGTTTCCGTACATATCCCCTCCCCTCTCCACGAGTGTCAACTCCTGTGCCTGTGTGTGTGTCTGTTTTTTTTGGTTGGGGCTTTAGGGCTCAACTCCTGTGTATGGAGACTTCTTGATGGAGTGAATCTTATATCCTTTTTTTTATTGGGGCTTTAGGGTTCTCCAACGTCTAGGTCATTAGACTACATTTTCTCATAACATTCCAGTGTGACTGATGCCAGCAATTCTAAATGCGTGAACAAATAATTGAAAGCTTGATTTTCATTTCCTAAAGGAAGTTGAAATTCACATGTTTTTCACACTATCCTTTCAATATTGTATTTTCAACGCATATGAAGAACCCATTTCTTACATTTAACAATGCATTGCGATCAAAGTTCTATTTCAACCTTCGCTCAGCGACTCGGTTCAGTTATCCCACAAGTATTTCGCAGCTTCATTTATAAGGTTTAATTACGAAAAAGTACCTTTATGTATATACAAATTTAAGTGATATTCTTAACGATACTTGACAACCACGTGAACCTGCCAGATGCCCTACTGATTGGATGATCGTGCGTTCAGTTGTATTGAGTTGGATAAGTAGAGATACTCAGTAAGTCTTTGAATCAACGTGAAGCAATCACTGACTTACACATAGTTTTTCGAAAGTTTCTGATCAAAAACTTTAAACTGAAATAGCATTATCGTGGCACAGGAGAGGGAAAAGCTATCTCAGTAAAAATATATACGAGAGAAACGTCTGAACTCGGAGTTACTTAAGTGGAAGGGTCATTCAAACTTACTACTTGAAAAAGAAAATGGTTTAAATGGAATTTATACTTCGCACATTAAGTAGGCTACGCGATAAGTGTTATTGCATTTATATATTCCGTTATCTTTAAGTTAATTATAAATCATTGCAAAATTACTTCTTAAATAGCTTTTGTACATTGACTAATACTGAAACTGACTTATAAACGTAATGAACTACGGGACCCATGTACGTAAGAATGCGAATAGTACTTTATCACGCCATTGCTGTAGTACTTTTAAAAAAAATTATCTCAATTTCAAAAACTATTTTCTTGCATGATTTTGTCTTATGATTCATATTTAGTTTTATATGTACTCTACTTTGGCACGGTTGCGTTTTTATCTTATCTAAGAGTTTTTGCTGAAATTTTTCAATCCACCTCTGCCTTAGGGCCCTTGATCAGAATTCAAGGGATGGTCCCTTGCTTGCTTCCGGAGAGTAAATTAGTTTGTCCTCCACGTGGTCATACGCAGTTTGTTCTGCTTTTTTTACAGTAAATTTATTTTATTTATAAAAGAATTAACTTTCTACACCGTTAAATAAAGAATTTCACTGGACAAAAGACCTCCTGACATAAAAATAGGCAGAAAGTTAGGTTTCGTTTTTTTGTGTGTGTGGGGCTTTAGGGCTCGCCAACATCGAAGGTCATTAGAGCCCATGCAAGTAGGGAAAAATGCAGTTTCGCACCATAGAGAAGAGCCGTAGTGACTCTTCCCCGTGTGTGGGACTCGCCGAATATCTCGACCATACCCACTAAAAAACCCTCCTGAAATCAACAAATATCTCGTCACTTGAATAGGGAAAGAAAATCGGACACTCCAACGGACCAGCGGGACCCCCTGTGGGGTCAAAAAGGGCGGCAAAACGTTTTTTTTTGTAACTCAAAAACTACGCGAGGTAACAAAAAATGTAAAAGAAATAGTTGTAGTTGACAGAATTTTCAACAAATTTTGTCACAAAAACTTTTTTCGTCACTCACAGGAACCGAGATATGAACACTCAAAGTTGAGATCATATTTGCAATTTTTCTTTCAAGGCATTTTTACGAAAATACAACAAAATTGATTTTTACTTTAGACCGATGTTTGTGTGGTAAAATGCGATAAATATGGGTATGTAAGAGTTTGTTCATATGCTACCATGCATTTGGATGTTAATTTTTGCATGTGTATTTATGCACACTCATGGAAACTACAAAATCTTGCAGTTTTGAAGCGTTTTTCGCTGCACACATGTATATGTGTTGGAATATATTCATGCATGAATAATATACTTGTCTAAATCCAAAAATGCAGATATAGATTAGTCAGTACATTCTTTAAATGTGCAAAAATGAAAGATATTTTAAAAACCTTATTTCCTTTAAAATTGGCATTCTTGTGCATTTATTCCATTATATCAATATATCCATATTNAAAAAAAAAAAAAAAAAAAAAAGTCAACTTGGAGCGCTCGTATCTCGGTTCCCGTGAGTCTAACGAAAAAATCACCTACAACCAAATTAGTTGAAAATTTTGTACGCTACAACTTTTACTTTTTTTATATCTCACGTACTTTTTGAGATATTTACAAAAAAAAAAGTTTTCTTGCCCCTTTTGACCTAACCGGGAGACCCTTCGGTCTGGAGTGTCCGATTTTCTTTCCCCTTTATAGTGACCACGAAACCTAACTTTCTGCCAAATTTCGTGTCTGGAGGATTATTGTCCAGATTTTCACAAAATCAGCCTTTATTCAATGGTAATATTACTAGATACAATGTGGTAATAAAATCGAAAGCAGTTAAAATATAACAAAATAACTTCAAGGATGTGTCCCGAGGTGAATCCTTCTTGGGATAACTCCTTTTAAATTAGTGAGAAATAAAAACGTAAATTAAATTTTTTCTCTCCAGATTTTACAATGGGTACACGAAAAATTGCAAATGGTTTCCTTCCACTGTACACTATATACTTTTACGGCCTCATTTGGACTACTTTAGTCAATTTGACTTTCAAAAGTATTCTACCTTGTATGGAGCAAGAGTTACAACTACGGTCTTAAACCGCAGAGATTGATGAATGATGAGTGAATGTTGTGGTGGAATGATAGGCAGGGGAAACGGGAGAACCCCGAGAAAACCCGCCGCAAACACCGCGAATTCTACTTGGATCGGACAGGGTTTGAACCCGCGTCTCAGAGGAAGAAAGCGAGTGCGCTAAGCACTACGCCACGGCTCGCCCATATTGTATATACAAGGGAGAAATGCGTCCCGAATTTCAGAAATATGCCTCCATCTCGCAATTTGTTAAATAAAATATACAAACGTCCATCATAAAATACAATATTTCATACAAACAATAAAAAATAAAGTAAAATCATGAGTGCGAAAAATAAACTACTTAAAATAAAATTTCATTTTCAATAAAAAACTAAATACATACTAAAATATGAAGCTTACCTTATCACCCAGTTTTTTTGAGTAATTTGCCTTAGAATTTTATTTAATAACCATTCGAATGTTTTTCTATAAAGAGTTGTGATAGGAAAGGGATATTTGTTTTCCACTTCAAGCACTTAATAATTTGATACTGGTACATTTAAATTCAAAATTATATTTAAGAATTGTTAAGAAAAGGTTTACTATTTAAAGAGATGTTTTTATTGTTAATTCGAAGCCAGACATTACATTTGCATCAATGAAGTTTACATAAATGTTATAAGAGCTAAACGCCATGCTTTTGTGATAATCAATTGAGTAAAAATGTGTCGAGCCAACGCGGCTGAATGGTTCTGGCCGAACTTGGAGCAACGTAAGAACATACTCAATAAATTAACTACCAAAAATATCTATTGAGTAATTGACATTTATTAAGGGCATAATTTATAACACAAAATATACAGAAACAAGTCCAAAGTCTTAATATGACTATCCATTTAGTTCTTCAATTGATTCCTCTCACTCCGCCATCTTGACGAACAAACCCGCTTCCCCCACCCCGCGGCGCAATCTGACGATTCCCTGCGAGAACCCCTACTCGCTCCAAAACCGTTAAGTTGCCTCGCTGGTATCTTCTGACCAAGTCTTTCCGAATCATGAACGTAACAGACCAGTCGTTTGGCTTCAGTAGAACAGCGCAAGAAAAACCAATTTCATGACGGAACTTCCCCTTTCCGAGAAAGTAATTGTTCAGAAACGAAGTATTGCCAATCTTATGTATCATTACACACGACACTATATGAAAGCAACAATAACCAGACCCAACAACGGAAGAGGTTCTGGGTAACTAAAGATCTTGGCTAGGGCATACTTCGTAACTTTTTCGGTTAATAGTTTAGCCTTTTCTGACCAAATCGAATAAACGTGATATTCTGAGTAAACATACCCTCATAAAAAGTATAAATTCAAATGTCGCGAAAATACTACCAATTCGGGGGATATATCCCTCACTCGACAACCAACATTTTTCATAACACTATGAAGATGAATATTTATTTCACAGATCAACACTTAACACAATTAACCTTACATAATTATCAATAGAACGTGAGCTCACTTCCTGTTTATTCACCCACCAATCCTCCACATGCTCGTGCACCAATAAATTATCTTCATTCGGTCAGAATCGACCGTTATGACGCTTCTTTTCCTTTTGCGAAATAACAATCAACAAAGACGATCACGAAATATATAAAAAGTCAATAATTAAAAGTAAGCAACTGAGAGTATGTTTCTACCTACCCGAGCAAGGAAACCCTACACATCGTCTTGTTGCGAAGATCATAAATGACGTCATAGTCCGTGACAAGGTCTATCTATCCACGCCATCACTTCGTTAAAGATGAAATTAATCTCCCAACAATGTTCTCAACGTCATGAAACGTACTTGGTTTTTCTATTGTTCACCGTTGCGGCATTGTTTAAATTATACTAGAACTTCATTATTGTTACATCAATATGTGTAATTTTTCCATTACTCTTCAGTGGCACCATAAATGTCTTCAATATTGTGAACGTACGATATTCAAATGTGTAATTTATGTACACAGTGTAATTTATAAAAATATTTTTCAGTGGTAGGATTTTAAAAGTAACAAAAAAAATTGAACAATTACGATACACATTGTTTAAAATAATATAATGAAGCATTTTGGTAAATATCAATGTCAGAAAAGTCACACTGTTCAAAAAGATAGAACCAAAATTCACAAGCTACCTAATTGTATGGAATATCTTGTCTTATATATTTTGTCTAAAGCAAGATAATAAGATTCCACCCTCCCCCCTACAAAAGAATACTGCAAGATTTAAGAGTGGACACATTTTAAAGAAATTTAAGGGGAAAAGTCTTAAAATGTCTCAAATATGTAGCACTTACTGAACCCATTTTGTTTAAAGACAAACTTAAAAGGTTTCTAAAATCTTATTCCAAAATAATCTCAAGTACATAGTAGTGCAATGAAAAATACAAATAAAAGTGATTAACATTGCTTTCTATGTTTAAAAAATAATAATATTGTACTCACCAGAAATAGAAGCAGGACTTGACTCCAAGGCTGATTTAGAAGGTTCTTTTTCTTCAGATTCAATGTCAATGGATTCATTAGAAGTCAGCTCCTTACAACTTGAATCACTATCTCTTGAACCAAGTAAGTCATTTTCAGGATCTAAATTTTCATTTCCATTTTTAGAATTCTCAGACCCAACAAAATTGTTTATTTTACTATGATCTTTTTCAAAGGATTTGCTTGGCAGTAATTCATCACTTGAATTTTCTTCATCTGAAGATATCTTCAAATGTAAACTCCCACTTTCATCATCTGAGAGACTGTCAAATCTCATTTCACTATTTTCAACCATGTTCTCTTTTTCACTGCATTTACTATACACAGATCCTGTGTTCCAAGAATCCTTTTTTAAACATACATCTGAAGACAAACTGGAATTCAAGTCTACTTTTTCAAACATTTTTTTGGCATTGCTTCCCATACTTTCAACAGTTTTGTCAGAAATACTTTTATCCTTTTGCATACTCTTTTGTTGACGTTTTTCTGGATGAAGTAAATTATCATCACCAGGTGAATCCTTCACTCCCAAACAAGTTTCATAAGAAGACTCTGCTCCTGAATTTAAAATAGGTTTCAAACTATCCATCGATATGCCTTCAGAAATATCCAGAGTTTGTAAAAGTTTCATGATTTTTACTTTTATTTTCGGAGTAAGTCCCAGAGCATGGTAAAATATCAATTGACGAAAGTAAATTTAATAAAATTCATCTGAAACGAAAATCATTCCATTAGTTATCCGCAAGGAATAACGGATTCATAAAATCGCTAAGTTACGTACGCCTCCCAATAACGATGAGGGGAGTAACATAATGTGCAAGCAAATGCATCAATAGAAAAAAATCGCATTATCAATATTCGGATACCCTAAAATAAATGCAGTGTTTAATATATTTGTTAACTTTTCTAAAAGAAAGTACAAAATGAACAAATCCAGTGAAGATAGATAAGATCAAGCTGATCAAGAGGGACTGACGACACACGAGAAGTTTGTCTTATGACCAATCATCTGCTTCCCGTCGTGAAATAAGATATCTTCAACGTTGCCATTCAGAAATGCGCGAAGCAAAATGAAGAAAAGAGCCTTCCCAAAGACGTGTTCAAAAAGCGACGCAATAAAAAAATCAATATGTTGATACTGTTAGAAATATAACTTTAAAAAAAGTTAGTGTGGATGACTTAGCACATACAAGATGAATTGGTCAAAAGGGAGAGCATGGTCTGAAAAACCGACTGCAAAAGCATCACGCTAATCCGAATTACGTCTCGTTTGTTGCCCCGAACTTCTTTTCACGTAACTATTCAGGTAGTTGAAAAACCTGTGCCGGGCCGTCCTAGGGACAAAATATTGGGGTAGGCCTACTCCTCAAGGATTACCCGAGTTCCTCGTCCAAGGGTAGACGAAGTTCTTCGTGCAAAATCGGAGTTGCGTGTTCCAGATTCTCATACCTCAAATGAGATAAAAGTGGAAATGGTTAAAAATCAATTGTGTTTAACTGAAGAAATTATGACTTTTTAAATTTATTTCAACTCCCAAAATAATCTCAAAATGGAAATGTAACTTCATCAACCCGGCGTGACCTCTTTGGTCAGTAGGCTCAAGTAGTACAGAAGTGAGATTATGAGGAATTGTTTTGAATTCAAGTCGTTCGAATCTGAACCTCTAGCAACATTTAGGAAAGTTATTCATTTGTATAACTAAAATGGCGAAACGTTACAACGAGAAACGAAAGCAACTGACACGGCCATATTGAGGGTCACACACACTCATTCATTCATTGGAAATGTGTCGTACGACTATTATACATTACCCAACTATCGATTCCTGTGAAAACAGCAACGAGAGAAGCGCTGAACTACGCTCACGGCTCCAATCTGCAAGAAATACTCGAATATACTGAACAGCGGCGTACGGGAGGGCGTTTCCAACGTTGCCGAGTCTTACAGATCGCATTGCTTCAACTTGACACCACCGCGTAGTCAATAGATTTTCCGAGGCTTTAACTTGAGACGTCCTATTTTCCGCGTATCATTTTTTTCTTTCTACTACGTCAGATTACAGAAATCCTCATAATATAAACAATTATCATGGGCTCAATTAATCATACGCTCATATCAGCAAAACGTTGGTATTTATGAAGAACATGGGAAAAAATTAAGGACTAATCTATTTTTAATATACTTTTTAAAGAGTGGAAAATACTCCGATACCACGTGATCTCTATTTCCTATTTGGACCGACTGAGTACAATTATGGTGCATGGTTTAAAAGATATCAAACACCTCCAAGAAACAAAATAATATCAATAATAATCATCATAATGCCAGGGAAAACGTGCGCAGTAGTGAAAGGAGGATTTCCAAGACCCCTGCGCGAGAGTAGCAACAATAGATCGGAACGATCATCTCCAGTCCTGTAAGAGTGCAATAGAGAAAAAAATGGAAAATACTGACCAAAGATTCACTTCCAAATCCACCAACACGTAATTCATAAACATTAAAATCTCACACCATAATAGATAAACTTCTATTCTCCAAATACAAAACAACTATATATGTTAAAGTCACTCGAATTAAATACGAGACCCAATAAAACTTGCCGGAAACGGACAATTAGAACAGTAGCATCATAAAAATAACTATGCGGGAAATGCTCAGAGATCACTCTCACAATGAGATTGGTTAAATTCACGATATTCATTCAAGGTCAGCTCGAATGTCCATTCCCCTTTTGGAATATACGTAAACATCGGCGCGAAAAATCACTTTCAAAAACAATCATACGTAAGGCAAAAAAGTAATCGAAAACTACAATGAACAAAAGTAACTTCCTCATTAATATCAATCAGCAATATCAGCCATAAACAAATCAAAGAAACGAGTGGAGTAAACAAATAAACAATCATAATATTCACAATATTCCATTATTTAAATAATATGAATATATACCCTGTATTTAATAAAATTAACATTTTCAGCTTTGCTGGTACTACCACTAATTAAGAGTCAGAAAATCGTGTTAGATCGACAAGAACTGGGGGGTAAATCAATTATCGATTCTATGCGCCTGGTAACGAAAGATCACTGACCCGAGCGTATTTGTAAATACAACCGGCAAGTATCTCAGAAAAGAGAAAATAATGTGATAACACAAATAAATGTGCAAATTTATTTTCTAAACACAAATATATAATACTACATCTATCAGCAGTGTCATCAACAAAAACTACAGGTCTGTGTACTATTGACAGCATACTGTTGACAGAAGGAATAACATGCAGAGAGTGCATATTATCGAAATAAACACAAGGTTGCATTCATTATACTTACAAAACGACGCTTTAAATATCCACTTGATCCCATTAAACACCACACAAAACCTCCCATAGAAGCCCAACCTCAATCTGGCTACGGAACTTACATTATCAAAACACGCATGCGCTGAATTTACACAACACCAGCGAACGCAAGCGCCATCTGTAAAACAAAAGGAGTATTTACGAATAACTTCTCAACGCTTCTAAATTCTTTCAGTCTTGATCATTCGTCACTTACTCGTTCCTATTATAAAAAATTAGTTAACGCATTTTAAAAAATTACTAACGTATCCATACTAGTGAAGAAATACGAAGCAGCTTATTGTCTTCCATGTCTTCCGCAGATTTTATTGCATCTTTTGACAATAAATTATTCACGATTTATTTTTAATTTATGCCAAAGGCTGCCAGAGTAAACACATTGTAACGTTATCTTTCTAAAAAGAAAAAAAAACTATTTTAAGTATAATTGTTATAATTTCTAATTATAAATAAAAACATTTTTTCTGTACTCCCGTGGCTGGGTTGTTCTCGTTATTTCTAAAACCTCATCCCTGGTTTTTATCCGGTTTTTCCTTTGGCCACTCTTATCGGAATCGATAAGATAGTTTCATGCCTGCTTCTGTTGAGTACCTTGGTTAGTTTATTTTTCTCCACGTGATCTAACGCGTAATTCAAACAGTTGTTCTGACAATAAGTTATTATTGATCTGATTTTTTTTTTTCAGCAAAAATTACAAACTATTCTTATTTATCTGAACTATAATTCAGGTTAAGATAAGCTTCATATTGTTTAAAAATGAGTTCTCAACATTTAAAGATATGAAGGAATTTTGTAAATAAATTTTCCCCCAATGGTTTTATTGAGAGAGAGAGATTATTGTGTGAGAGTTATTGTGTGAGAGAGATTTGTGCTTTTCATCAAAGTTTTAAGATACTTTGGTATGCAAACAAACAGTTTAAATGATACTTTTGCTTATGATAAGTCCTAAAAGTGACAAACTTTGTTGCAGTTATTTATTTAATACTCCTTTCATGAAATACCTTTAATATACAATTTAATAAATATTTTAGATAATACATCAAATATTGAAAGAAATTTTATACTATTTACTTAATACTGATGAAATAGTGATAAAATTCTTAATATCTAAAACATCAATATTTGTTACTAGTTGCATCTAATTAACATTTTATTTGTGACGATCTTGAGAAAACTGTACACTTCCTCATTGTTTGTTTTTGACTTTTCAATTGCAGAATCCTTACCAAAATTTAAGGATACATCCACCACAGGTATATAAGGCATGTTCTGAGGGGCACACATTTTTAAGAGGGGTAAAATAGTCTAAGAATCTTTGATAAGGAATTCAAGACATATGAATACATACATTATGAGTACTGTTTTATATGCATAACAATATCAGAAAAATCTAAAGACATATTCACTAATACATCTAGAAAATCGTATAAAATAAATCTCTTATTCATGAATTATAAATATTTTTAGGTTAACAAAGAGATTTAAAGAAGCAAAGGAGAATCCATAAAATGTTCATAATTTGAACCATAGTTTTAAGGGTCAGAATTGTATAAAATGTGAGTTTTGAACATTACATTATAAAACAAATTGTGGATTTCCTCTCTTATATTTGAGGGTATTCCAGTCCATCCTAGTAGGCAGTCAAAATGAAAACCTCCCGGCGGTGGCAGATCTAGACCATAATCGGGGCGGGGTCTAACTGAGAACCATTTTTGGTTTTACGACACAAATTTTATAAATATTACCTAAAATGAAATGCATCAAATAAATAATTAAAAATCTGGTATTATTAATAACAATAACTTATTACAGTTATTAACATGGTATTATTAATTTTATTAATCTAGTATTATTAATAACCATTGTAACTAATAACAATTATTAATCTGGTAACACTTT
>NNCF01127552.1:12755-40851 GCA_002313205.1 Laupala kohalensis | reverse complement strand
CCCCCCCCCCCATAGATCCTCCCCTGCCTCCCAGCAGTCTGATCAAACAACACTATTGGATGGTATGAGTGAAGCTTCTTGATTTATCAGTTATGTGTGGAAAGATAAAATGGATCTTGAGTGGGATGGGTCTCCACATTCATGGATTTCATATTATTTAAATAAGTGAAAACTGTTACTAATTTGTTTATTATTCAATAGTTTAAAAGTACACATAACACCTACTACCTTTTCTTCTTTGTAAATTTCACAGCAATAATTTTTTTATATTTTGAATAGTTTTATTGTGATAACATTTGTCTCCAAATTTTTATATGATGACATAACAGATAGATTTCTTTTTTTTTTTTTTTGTTACAAATACTTATGAAACATGAACTGTCTATATTTACCTGTTTAATGGACACAGTTTTTTTTCTTCTAAAGTGTAATATGTTCAAAACAAATTTTGGAAGGAACTGCAGTGGTGACTACCAGTTTACTTCTCAAATCAGTTTAATAAATAGTTTAATAAAGTCTTATAAAAGATATTGAAAATATAAATTTAAATGAATTAAAATAAATGACGTTAAAAAATTAGCATATTTTTGGATCATAATATAAGGAAGATGAACATGCGTAAATTGTATATCAAATGAAGTAAAATGATTTAATATAGGAATTTATTGCCAAAAAAAGCATTTAAAAATGGGACTGTAGTTTCATATAGTCTCAATGGGGCTATGGAGATAAGAACCTCAACCTGTTAAGAAGGAACACGGATAAAGATAAATAAATAATTAATTAAATTTAATTAATTAGCATTCATTAAAGTAGATATATTTTAATCAATTATTAAATTATTGAGAGTATTATAAAGATGGCATGATAAAGTATACATGAACAAATTATGAATTCACATTATTATTCTCAACTGGAATTTAAAAAATATTCATTGGATATTCAAAGCTGATATTCGGTTTTTCTACTAAAATCTATATATTGCTTGTCATTATTAAAGCAATGACGCAGTAGAAAGTTTCTACCATAGATTTGAAGAGATTTATATCTTTAATTTCATGAAATAGAAATATACAGAAGTAAAACATACATTCTACTTTTAGTTCACCATGCATGTTCAGTTACCAAATGATTACAAATTAAGGGGTACAGTTTATTTCAAAATTTTGAATGTGTCAAACTATAAATATCAGCGGCAGAAATATTACCTTCTTTATTTAACATAACATATTTCAGTTACCTAACCTATTAATAGCTATATTCAGTGAAAAGTTATTTCGTCCCATTTACAGGATTTTTCACCACGTGATGGTCTTGCCATCAACCCAATTTATAACCCATAAAAATTATTCACTTGAGAATTTCAATGTTCTGATTTTGGGCCACATGAAACCAGAAAATTGGTTTCCATTTAATAATTCATATTCTGATTTTAATAAAAATCTTTATCATTACAATAAAAAAATGAATTTTATTTATACTTGGTTATGAATTTTAAAATGACAAATGCTGAATTATATTTCTTAAATTTGTGTTGAAAATAAATAAATATATATTTTTAAATAGTAAAACTTTTTTTTTTCAAACCATTATTATGAAACTAGACCACTTGTTTACATTGTAGAATATAACTAAAAATTTTACTTCTGGTTTTAATGAATGTTTCTTCTTTTAACACGAGCATGACATTTTATAATTGTATACACCCTTGAGGGCTCCAATGACCCAGATATTGGTGAGCCCTAAAGCCCCAATAAAAATAAAAATACCCTTGCATGAAGCCTTCCAAAATGATGTAAAAAATTACATGCATTCTTCCTCTTCTTTCCAGCGCAGGGGCTTTAAGCATCATTTTCATTTGAAAAGTCATAAGGACATTATAGAAACCTTAAAATAAAGTAATGTATTCTCATACCGATCTTACACTTTCAAAATTCATAGAGAAGGGTACATGCTGTAATTTATGAACCATTCACAATAGTAAGCTTTCAAGACTTGGATGTATTCAGATAAAATATTCACCCTCTTGAACCAAAATCCTTACCTTTACAACCATACCCTCCCATACACTACCTTGCATAAAAACTACTATAATAACTACAATTCATTAGCAATATTTGGGAATAATAAATTTGATATCACATATTTTTAATAAATAAATAAATTTATTAACCTGAAAAAATTTACAAGTTATAAAAGTTTAAAAGGTTTATAACCTGTAAATTTATTTATTAAATAACTTTTTTGAATTCAATTTAAAATAATCAATACTATATTATTACCACTGGCTAACTATTTTTATTCTTGATTTTGCTGCATGATTTTTGCTTGGGGCACAGAAATGATAAATCTATCACTGCCTTAGAGCCTTCGATTGGAATTGAAAGGACATTGAAAGGACTTTTGCTTGCTTCCGGAAATTAAACTATTTGTCCTCCATGTTGTCATATGCAGTTTTTAATAGCTCAATACAGCTTTTTAACAATGAATCATCATAAAATACATCCAGTATAATACATGAACCACATAAAAAACAGCATATTCAGGACAATTTTTAAAAACCCTTTGTGGAAGTGCTATTAATGATGATAGTAAATTAATGCAACACTACAATCTTTGGTATATTTTTCTAACGAAACATCATTAACTCCTTTCCTAAAGCCCAACCTAAAGAAAAACAAACTTCTTTTTTGAAATTGAAGTCACCTTGAAAAAAAACCTTCTTTTTTGAAATTGAAGTCACCTTGCATTACCAAAAAAATCATTCATGGTTGTCAGGGAACAAAAACAAAATAGTGACCTTGTACGAAATAAAAGAATAGTGTGCAATTATGGATCAATGAAATTTCCCATTGGCATACTTCTGAATGTTGTACTCCTCAAATTGAACATCCATGGCCACAATCATTAGTAGGTACAATGATCACTCAGAAATACGTTTTTTTCTCATTTTAACTTTGTTTTCACATTTAAAATAGCTTTCTACAAATTCACAAAATTATCACAAACAAATTTATTGAAGTTTGGACAGGACGTCAGTTGGATCAGCTAGTATATAATAAATGATAATATTATAGTTCTTACTTTCTATTAAATAACTTTAATAAAATTCAATAATTTTCATTTATGCATATAGTATAAAATAAATGATATACCAACATAACAAATATTGGAAAAATAAACATCTTAGTTTCAATGATTGTGTCTTTTGTGAATTATGATTTACTTTCCTAAAAATTTAACAGAAAAAATTTCCAGGTTTCAGGATGATAATTGCTGAAATTTTTGAAAATTGAGTGTGTATTAAAATTGAATTTTTTAAATAAAGTAGCAATTTTAAAGTTTTGACTTCAAAATATTTTAACAAATTTTAAGGCTTGCCACTATAGAATGAAGAACTAACATCTTACAGGTAGAGAAGTCTACTGATTCATTTTAGAATACATATTTTATTACGTTATCACTATGCGTCGAGACTTAAAATTCATTTATAGAGTAATTTAATGTTAAATAGTGATAATTTCACAGAGGTTTTGAAAGATTTCTCAAATCAATCAATACTGGTAAATAAGATCAGTTTTTAAAAAGACCTGCCTTTTCTCAGAGGACAAAGGATCATTTACTATGAAGAATTGCTGAATTCATTCTTATCACATTCAAAATTAAATAAGTCCTACACTTTTCTTCTTCTTCTTCTCCGAACTGGCAACGTTGTACAGTATTTACCCAAGTATAGTCTCCACACTTATTTTAGAAGACAAAACTTGTGGAAAAGTGAAGTTGAGTTAAATCAAAGTCTTTCTGAAGGGAAATACTTATTCAAAATTCCATGTGAAATGGTTGGCTTTGGTAAGAAAAATCATAAGGATTTTATAACAAAAAGCTAAATGGTGCAGTTCAACTTCTCCTATTGCCATTGCCAGGTCCACGTGGACTTGACCTCTACTTCATATTCTCATGCAGCTGCCAAGTGTCTTTTGCATAATTTAAAACTTGCTGTTTGAAGTTGGCGTCGAAGCTTCTTTGATCGCCCTCCTTTTGTTGTTTTTAAGATCCCAGATTCTCTACAGAATTGTGTCATGGGCATGGTGACAGTAATTGGTCATTCCTAGATGTCATGGGCCAGTTCAGTTTCAGTTTTGAATGAGCGTCAAATCCCACCAGCATGAATTTATTTTTTGAAAGATCGTCCAAAACAATATTGTTCAGCATTTATTATTATTTCAACAGTTTTCTCTGCATAAAAGTTACTTCTATTGGCTTTGTGTTACATTAAGTATACAGCTTGTGTTTGCTGAACAGTTTTCACCCACAAATTTTTCCCATCCCAAACACCAAATATATATTCCCCCCATGGATTTTTGGGTGATTTTTCCGAAAAAGAAAAGGGGGTAGGGGCACTATATTCGGGTAAATATGGTATTTCTTTGCGTTTGACTAATATTGACTGATTATCTTATAAATATGAAACTTCTACGACTTATAAAAATTATTCTGGTTAGATTAAGGTTGTATTACTTGGATACGCGGAGAATGCATGTTGTTGACACAATAACTATTGAAATATTCAATGATAGCTGTCACTGCAAGCTGTGTGACCTGTAGATAAGCTATAAGACCATACCGACGTTACGTTATTTGTTTAAGAGCTTGAAGTTATTTGGGAAAAAGAACTTGTCCAATGGATCTTATGTAATGTATAGTGATGCAAAGTGACAATTTTATTTCAGAGATTCGTGAAAATTGTGTCTGGAAAATACCTAATCCAGTGTGTAAAGTAACTCGTGAGACCAAATCTGGTAAAAGTTTTGTACTAAGTGCTCATTGGTAGGTGCTGAAGTATTTTCAGAAGTACCTAGTCAAAAACTGCAAGAAATATCACGTTTTTATCCCTCCAGTCTAATGAACTACAATTTGTGGGGTGAAAAAAAGTAAGATATTTTTAAGCATATATTGCTTTTTTATTTCGATAAAATATGACCAGATTTTTTCCAATGTTCAGCACAAGCCAGACACACAAAGAAAACCTAAAGCAAAAAAATTATTTTTTCTTCCTTAATTCTTTTTTGCATAATAATGTATTTATATTTTTCAAAAACAAAACAAACAAAAAAACCATTTAATCCTGTATGTTTGAGGATGAAGGATACATGGTTGAATTTTATTTTACTCATGTTTCATGTATAAATTTTGAAACTACAAACCAGAAACATTAATAAAAATCCTTAAACAAGTATTTCCTGTCCCATTCTGAGCACCAATGGAAAGGTTTGGAAAAATAAGAGAGAATGAAAAGTATCAACTACCTCCTCCCTATATTTGTCCAATTTGTATACAACATTAATGAACACAGAGTTCAACTGACATTAGTGAGGATGGATGCTGTGAGTCCGCATCCACCAGAGGAGAGTGAGTGTTCGCTCAATAATTTGTGGTTATAATTAACCAAAATATTTATTGAACAAGCAACAATTGAAGAGTATAAACATATCACAAAATTACTCGCAATGCAAAAACTCATACAAATAGTAGGTATATATGAAAAAAGGCCATTAGAGAGATTTGCTTTCAGGAACAACATGATTATTTGCAACAGTCATTTCAACTTCATGGGTATTCATTTCCTCTTGCTTCTTCTTCAGCAATTTTCCACCAGTAAATCCTACAAATATGCAAAGATCATAAATTAAATTGTCATTAATTAAACAAACCATAATACACTTCATATAAAAATTATCCACCAAATAAATAAATTTTTAGAAAGACAGTATCTACAAATAAAAATAATCAAATGAAAAGAGGAAATATTTCTCATAAAATACATAGATAAAAAGAGTAAAAGACATAAAGGGATACATCGCAACACCGTCATTTTTTTCTTATGGAAAAAAAAAAAGTCTTCAAATAAGTCTCAAAACTTCAGTCTTTTCCATGACAAACTGTAATAACAACAATTTGAAGTTTCATGTAATCTTATGAAACAGCTTTTGTGAGATTAAATATTTCGGTATCAACAAGCAGGGGAGAAGAAAAGTCAATACAATTTTATTCCCCCTGTTACAACTTAAATGGAGAATCTAATGATGCAAACATTCATAACTTTTACAAACCATAAAAAGGATAATAAAGAAAAATCTCTGCATATGTGGAAGCGGTAGGTATTGATCATGCCCAATATTTAAAAAAAAAGTGCTATTTGTGGCGAAAACAAATTTTTTATTTCACCAAAATATTTACATACTATTAACTTATGTTTGTTTCAATATTGAAACACATGTTGTCCTCGTATTATCAGAAACCAAGGGGGAAAAAGAATGTGCATAATGGTAAGATATTAATTTGTTATTTTATATTTCATTAATTTTTATTTATTTTTCAACATCAAAACAAGAAGAAAAAACTGTATGAATATTTTCCATTGCTGGTAACTTTGTGTGAATAGGTCATTTTTAAATCCAAGACTTTAACATAGCAAAGAAAATTCAAATCATTAACTAAACGCAAAGAAAATTCAATTTGATACAGTTAATAATTAGATACTTTTTATATAATTTAACATATTTGAAGTATTTTTATTAATATTTCATAAAAAAGACTGTAGATAAATGGATTGGCAACTGAAGCAGCAATTCTATTAAAAAATAACAGCAAAAAGAGATCACTACATTTCCTTCATTGCTATATTTTCCCTTGCCTAAGATTTCTCATTTCCTGAAAATACTACAAATCACACAATACACTTCATGAAAAACCACATAAATTACCTAATATACTACATCCAATAGCTGCAAGTCCACCTAGTTTAAGACCAGCAATCAAACCAATAGGACCTCCTAAGCAACCTCCAACTAAGGCACCAGCGACAGGATACATGGATGCTTTAAGCTTGGAGACATAACGTAACGTTTGAGCACCTTGAACAACATTCTCTCTTGCCTCCTCTACATTATCATGAACATCATCAACTTTCTCCTTTTGTTCCTGTTAAAAAGAAAAAACCCTTTAAGACTGAAAGAATAGAAAAGTTAACATGTCATTTCATTCACTAGAGAATACTTAATCAAAAAACATAGTAGTCTGGCTACTTGGATATAGTTTAAACCATTTACTATTTAAAATTTGTTTTGTTAGTAAATTCTCGTTCGTCTAATTTTTGAACTAAAACAACTGATTTAAAAAATTAAAAATTGCTACTATTGGTAACTACTCTTTTGATAACAAACTTTCTATAACCGAGCCGAAATAGTAGGTGACATTATACGGAGACCCTTTTCTGTGGCATACAGAACACTTCATCATGTTTTTGGTTGGTTTTCTTTGTTGTGATTTTGATAATGGCGAGTAACATTGTGAAAAGGAATGAATCCACATTGCTCCATGTTAAAGGTAAAATGAAATTATTTATCATGTAAATTTGTTTAAAAGGCACATACTCTTCTGTGTGTCTGCCAGATGCAGTATCCAGATGCAAGTTTTTTGTATTTTTTTCATATCAGATAATTACTTTGTTGACCAACAAATGCATTTTCAATATATTGTATATTTAAAGTTGAATGTTTCTGCCTCACATGGAAAAAATCTGAAGTCTATAATCCTTTTATTTTGCAAGAAAAGGTATTAAACATATAAAAGAAATTATATTTTTAATAAATTAGTCCGATAAGATGAGTATCTGATCTTGTTCACTCATATCTTTTCTTCTTCTTTATCTTTCTCGTCTCATATTTATGACCTCACAACAGCTCTCACTATTTCTGTCCACAGACAAACCCGGTAACTAACAATAGTACCAACATTCTGCGACTTATTTCATTATTATTTATTATTTAAGAATTATTTCATATACTAGTCGCCAGTAATCTGACAATAAGAGTTATAGGTTTTTCTTTTATTGGTTTAAGACTTTTTTTTTTCTACCATTCTCTAAAACAAACTTTTGCAATTTGACTTGTTATTCTAGAAGAGCTTTCACATGATAGTATGCTACAGTCCAAAGAAAAGTGCAGTACAAACATATGAACTTGTTGATGGATGGATATAAAATATCACAATATTTTAACATCAAAAATAAATTGCTGGAAAGCTCTAGTTCAAACTAACAGGTAAAATTGTACACATTAATAATATGATTTTATACCAATTTGTATTAAATACAACATTGGATTCTTTCATTTTGTGATTAGGCAGAAATACAGCAAATGTGTTTGGACCAGGTGATAGTTGTTTGCGTTTCTACTCCACTCTCAGCCACATTCCTCATGGAATCTTCAATAGTGCTCTCAACAGTATTCTGAATTACATGTATTCCTTATTTGATACAATTCCTGACTCATTAAATACTGGTCTCTATATTTTAAAGATAATAATTTACATGAATTGCTTACATTCACGACTTTAGCAAATTCTTGAAACAATTCATGAATCTCTTTTACTTCCTCTTCAAGATTTTCCCATGACCTCAGGCATTTTTCACGACTGATTCTCTCACCAACTGTAAGTTGAAGATTTACTTCTTTACACCTTAATTCTTCATCACAATTAGCGTAGTCTTCTTGAATATCTCCATTAACATAGTTCCTGTCAGTGCTTTCCAGAAGAACGTCTGGATTATTGGTAGCTAAATAAGAAACAAAATAAGTAAACATTGTGAATATAAATATTGATAGGTGAATTTTACCACTAATTTTTTAACATCCATAAAAATACTGTTTAATAGTTAATTATGTTTTTAATTTTTAAGAAATTGTTTAAGATCATAATTTGAAAAATGAAATACTTTAAGCAGTACTTTGAATAAATCTTTAGAAGCGCAAATCAATGACAGTAATTTAAATAATTGCTATATTAAATAGAAAAACATTTCTCAGAGTTTGAAAGCAGAAATGAGAACATATTCAGGACTCCTAATTTCCTTAGTTCAGGACCTACACAGGTACAATTATTACAAAATATTCTGAAATGTGGTGCGAGTGCATGACTGCCACATGATTATGGTAATTGCACTCTTATCACTGGAAATACTTGATTCATAATTCTAGTACAATTAACGTACATTATAAAACCAAATTAAATAAATAAAGCAAGACTTACCTTTTATATATATTATAATACTCTTTGTTCATAAAAGGTTGTATGAATTGCATTATTTATTTAACTTGATTCGTATCATCAGGACTGATATGTAAATGTTAACCTCAACATGACACATCCTTTCAAATTACCTAAAAAATCATCAACAGCTTCCAAGGCACTTTCACGAGCTGATGATGTAATTTTATCAAATTTGGTTAAATCACAATCTTGCACTTGACTTCGTAACACATCCAACTCTGATATAATAGCTTTCAGCTGCTTTATTGACCTTGTTGCATTTATTTGCTCATGATAAACTTTATTCCAGTCACAATTCTCCTGAAACTGAACAATGAAAATTGAATTAATACGTAGTGAAAAGAATTATTACCCCATCAAAGAAGTATAATACCTTCATGATGTTGTATTTGTGTTTCTTCAAAATATCAACATGGTACGGAATCGCAACTTCGTTGAATTTGTGAAGATGGGCCTCAACCCTCTTGAGAGGTTGTTTACCAAGGTTCGAGAATTCCCTTGCCATTTTCAGTCCGTAGATTTCTTTGTTTAACGAATGCCACTTTTCATGATGCCTCTTCTTCGCTCCACGATCGCAATCATCGCAATTCTACGCCTCACATGTTTGACCTTGATGATGGCACAAAAGATACCCATTTATAAGAAGGTGAAAAATTTAACACACAACTTCATGAATTACGGAAAAACAGCATTGATTAAATCTGGTTAGGAAGAAACAAGTTTAATAAATACATTGCTCTTACATTACGAGACAATGTCACCAAACATTGGAAATGAAATATCTTCAGATCTCATCTCTAATATACCACATTTGCAGCAAATCTCCAACAATCGCGAGAGTTTTACAGCTTGCATTAAATCCGTCCAGGCATTAGGTAGCGTTGTGCAAAAGTGATGTAGTCATCTGTGGTGATACCTACGCAATCAAGTAATTTTATTTTATTGTAGTACTTGTAGCTATTGAACGAAATGTAGCGTGCAATTGAAGCATATATACATGGGGCGATAGGAGGTAGGAGTTGGGTGGTAGGGCTGTTGTTAGTAGGTAGACAGGTTAGCTGGTTTTACCAACAACTTGGCCCACGTGGAGGAGTAAGTAGGAGTTGCTAGTAATAGTTAAAGTTATTGTTGCTAGGGAGGAGGTAGATAGAGGAAGGAGGGTTCGCTTTTCAGTAGTCACAGCTATATGAACTGGGATATTAATGTGAAAAGCTACAATTTTTTTCTCACACCACCGGAATCAGTAATGAGCTATAGCGTTACCACCTGAGCCAGAGTGGCTATTTCAAGTTATACGGTTAATATAATCTTTGGGTTGCAAAGTAATTCTAACCGAAGATTATAGAAGGTAACATAATCTGTGATTCTAACAACGTTCAAGTTGATACCTAAACCCGCACCAATTCGTCACGGCTGATGATATCAAGTTGTGGAAATAGCGAGCCTACTAAATGGCCTTACTATTTGCACAACTTGCGCGATTAGCGAGACTGACATATTTCCACGACATGTGCCAATTGTGAGCGCAGAGTGGCGCTGTCTGGGTGCGATTATATGTACGAGTTGTGGCACAGCGTGGCAGCTAGGAAGACTGTCATGTATTTATGGATGAAAAAAGATATAAAATTTGTCTTATTTCCCTGTAAGATGTTTTGAGTTTTATTGTTTTTTAACGTAAGACTGTTTTAATACATTGATTCTAAATATTCAAACGTTTCTCTAGTAACTGAAATCCCATTTGAGGTTTTGTGTCACTCCATACGGGTTTCTTTCTCAAATTTTGTAACCTAAATTTATTTCAATCATGTCGAAATTCGTGGCAGAATTCACTCCTACATATTACAGGTTTTCATTTTGATTTCATCGTACGTTAAACTACATTACGCTTAATCTTGCACGATACTACTCCCTATTTTTCGGACTTTATTATAGAGAACTTTCCCTGTTTCCTGTTCTAACATGGCTGACTCGCTAACTGCCTCACAGTGAATCGCGTTTGCCTCATTTCGTGCTACTAACCGTGACTAGATCGCGCCACTATGGCTCAATAGCTGCCACGGTATATTGCTATCGACACAATTCCTACAAATAATCGCGCCACGGTTCGCTCGCAATAGGGCATTTTCAATGGCCTTCTATACGAATCACTGCCTTCTGTACGGGGCTGAGGAACTAAACGATGTGAGGGGAAATAAGCGGGAACCGATTGGATAAGACAAAATAACTGGACGTAATTAGTCCGATTGAGTAGTTCTTTTTTTGAAGTGAAGCGTTCAATTTCCCCTAAAGTTTGTAGTGAAGTAGTGGGGACACGACGTTTGTGTGTGCTCTATTGACACAACTCGTGGATATAATGAACCCATGTCAGGCTCGCTAATCGCACAAGTCGCGTAGTCTATCAGGAATTAATAAAAAGGTTCCAGTAACGGGTTTGAACACGCGGGCCTATCGTTCTGCAACAGGCACAGCAACGCATGAGACAAGAGGGTGATCTGACGGCGCAGAAGGCATATGAATGACAATCTGAATTACGGTAATAATATTTAACGTAAGATTTTAAATTCAAATGAAACTTTCTACACTGAATTGAAATATGCCACCAATTCCTTAATGATTGATATAAACTTATGTTCGAAAATTTGTTAAACAAACCCGTATGGTGTGACATAAAAAGTGGAATTTTACTTGCTAAGCACTTCGTAGTGTAAACTTAATATTTGAATATATCTATTAAAAACGTTCTAACTTTAACAGAAAATATAGCTCAAAAGATCCTACTCGGAAATAAGACTGTTGTGTATTGTCTTTTTTATCCCAAAATACATATCAACCTAGATATCAGCGAAGCAGTGTATCGCTATTCACAAACCTTGTGGAAATAGTAAACCCGCGATGGGTTCGATATTTTCTGAAGTAGTGCTAATGTCCACTTCGATTCGTCATCCATGATCACTCACTCACACGTTTAAGCTACGCGCGCACTGGGACGGTCGGCACCACCGTCCCGAAATTCCCACAAGTTCTTTCCATTGCTTTGCATTGGTATGAACCGACTGAGACAGCACACACTTGCCACCGTTTGATTAAAGTCCCCAGAGGAAGATCTTTCGGAGGGCTCATTAGCAGTTTATGACTGCGGGCACTCGCAAGGACCAGTCATTCGCCACTTCAGTTGTATTGTACTGTGTTGAGTGATCAGAATAGAATAGGTAGCAGGTAACACACGGATCCTAATCCTCTACGCCTTGGAGAATGAACGGTGTCTTCACCCAACAGGGTTCCCGAATTTACGTACCAGTGCGCGCAGTCTTCCGCACTTGCAAAATCTCGGAACGTCGTCCGTCCGTTGACATCCCAGAGCGCGCGTAGCTTTAGGCGGCATCTAACACCTGACATTGTCACCTTTCTCTGTGGTTTTTGGGAACACAGAGCAAAATTGTTTTGCAGTGTCTGACATTACATATTACGTAAAACAAATGACTGATATTATATTTTTTAAGTTATTTAATATTTTCAATATGATTTATATTAAAAAAGTTTCAAAACGTTTTCAGTTTTGTATTACAGCGGATGGATCTTTTGAATAAAAACAGCTGTACAGAATTTTAATTTAACACGGGTTTCTCTAATAACTCTCCCCACTCCACATAAAAACTAGCAAAAAAGATTCAGAGCTTCGACCACCAAGCATAGATAGCAAATACATTCGAGGACAAGCAATGAATCTTCAGTGCCAAAGAACATTGAATTTTGTGTTCTAGAACTGCTAACAGCGGGGTGAGATTATAATTGCAAGATAGAGAGGCAAGTATCGGTTGACACTACTTGGTTCGCATGAATACCTTGAGTCTTTCGGATTTTTGACTCCCACAATTTAACCTCCCGGTCCCTATATCGCGCCCGCTTGTTCTGCGATCTCGAAAGATCAGAGAACTCGATTTATTCATCATTTTCAGACTTATGATTTTAACTATTATTCATGATGTTAAAATATCTGTAAAGTTTCTAAATTCAACAGCTACAATTTGTATATTGTCACTTTTAAAAGACTTAGTATTAAACTAGTAAATATTTTGAACTCCCCAAAATCTTCAGTCGACTGTGAATTGTGGTTGTACTGTTCATAATAAGAATGTAATTATTATCTTAAGTATTCACATACAAAATTAATAAATAATTATATTGTGCAGTAGATGTTGATATTCTTAAGATTAATAGAGGATTTATCTTAAAATTGTTTACTGAGTATTTTATGACATGAGAATTTTATGAATATACGTATTAATTATAATATAATACTGTTTCTTCAGATTTTCACTAACAAATGCTGAATAAAAAATATGCACAATTCGTAATAAAATTTGAATGATTGGAGTCAACATATTAACTTCATGTCATTTATCGTCGCACATGAAAGCAGGAATTTACTGAAGTTGTTTAAGTGATATAAAATCTTTACAAACAATTCAGAATGTATTAATGTACGTTCAACTCTGCGGCAGCCAGTGGCAATGCTAGAGCACGCTCCATGTACCATTACACACTTCCTCTTTACAAGTCACAATCGGAAGTCTTAAGATTACAACTGTAACCAATCTTAGATACATTATTACTCTACACTTTAATCTTAATCATTAGATCAAGATGCGATGCATTGACCAGTTAATTATATTTCTGGTTCCATTTTATGTCATCAGCTTCGCTCGACACAGCGAGTTTGGTACACACCACGCCTTCAGATTCTTTGTAAGAAACACACTGCTGATTTCTTATTTACACACACATAAATACATAAAAGAAGTTTTGAAAGAAAGTATTACAAATTAACAAAATTAAGAAGCAGCAAAGGTATCAAAAGAGCGTAACCGAATATGATGAGTGAAAAATCTCGTAATGTCTACCAACATAGAAACGGGACAATAGAAACAGACTATGTAAATATAAATAAATAAATACATTCCCAAGACACAATATTATTTATATTATTACTTTTACTAATATCCACATATTTCTAGAAAATCATTCACAGTATAACAATGCTCTGTTCAAAACAAGTTATTCCTTGCAATTCTAAAAGTGTAGCCTTTTGTGTTATCAATTGTAACAAGAATAAAAATACCAAAATAATAGAATATCTCGTAATTTTTTATTTATTGTCAAGAATCCAGCTCTTCCGCCTGACTGTGATGGGGTGAGAAATTGGGATAGTCTTTACTGATATGTATACCTAACTTTATAATTGCAAACATGACAAATTAAACAAAGTAGTGCACAATATAGATTATCGATGTTCAGCTGATTATTTAACCACAAATAAAATAATGGGAGATTCCTCCCTCCTCAAGTTTATGCTAAAATGAGCCCCAAAAATAGACAAAGAAACCAATTGTGAGGTAAAAGGTGCAAAAAGCAAGGTAGAGCAGGGTATGACGACACTTCAGTTGTAATTGAAAAACATTAATGTAAATAAGGGAGATCCTTTTCTTCTTAATTTTGAAATGCATTCTTTAAACAAATGTAAGAAATTTTCTTCATTACACAGTTAGGGAGCAAATGGACTTCTTTTAATTTTTAGCTTATTTATGTGTAATGAAGGTAAAATCATTAATTTCTTATTCTAATGGATACATTTAAAAAATTTTGAATTACTTTCTTAACTAAATACTTAATTTACAAATTATTTAATAGTTTCCTCTCTGCACTTTCTAGGTCAATATCCTAGGTTTCAATTCGAAAATGTACTTTATGTTTGATGAATGACTAACCAAGGAAAAACTAGTGATTGAAAAGAATTGCACACTCCTTAGAATGACCACCATTCACATACGATTAATATATTCTTTGTAACACAAAGAAGTGCAGATTCATTTGATACTAATTGTACCAAGAACTAAAATAAACCAGAAAAAGGAAACGCTTTGTATTGTATTACTAAAAATATTTCATTCTCGACGGCAGCACGATAAAATAATAATTTATTATTAAATGTACGTCAAGCAAGAGTAACTTTTTATTCGTTATTACAAATAATTGTGTCAAATGAAAGAATAACTTTTTATTCGTCATTCAAGATAGTCGAATAAAAAAATAATTTTCTTTTTGTCATTCAATGTATGTTAAAGAAAGGAATAACTTTTTATTCGTCATTCAATGTTCATCGAATAAAATAATAAATTTGTATTAGTTATTTATTTTCTTAAAATAAAAGAATAACTTGTCTTTCGTCAATCAATGTTTATCAAATAAAAAAATACATTTTTATTTGTTATTTTTGCTATGTGAAATAAGGAATTATTTTAAAATACTCTTCTTTTATTCAAAAGAATGATTTATTCTGATTCTGAGCAACCCTTCCTCCCTTTCCAAGGGCACACCTGAATTAAATACATCAGACACGAGATACATGGAAAATGAATACATACATGAAAGAGTAGATTTAAGTTATTATACAAAAAGTAACAAATTTCGAAATATTTCACGGAATCTACATACGGAAATATACCGGAATCTACAACAAGCTAATAAAAATACAAAAATCTATTTCGTAAAATCGTTTGTACAAATAAATCTTTTAAAAGTTCCAACTATCCCTGAACAGACCCCGAAGGAGCCCGAGGGGTTCGCGGGGGGTAGAGCTCCGCAATTACTTGACGTCGGCACTAGACGGAGATGTGATCAGCATCGCGCTCCGACCGATTTGACCCCCCGGATACACACTGGTGCTCATTTTACTCCAGGCTGAGTAGGCCTGGGAGACAGTCTGGATGTTGAGGTATGATGAAAAATCCCACCTCACCGGGGACCGAATTCCGGCCATCCAGCCAGATACTCAGCGCTCACAGCTATCCACTGAGCCACGCTGACTCCAACAAAATATTTAAATAACTAAAAAATTACAATTTTTACTAAGAGAAATTACTAATGAGATTATTTAATCAGTGCCTCACATTGGTCCTTTATTTATTTACTAATGAATAAGAGTTACAGTGTGTGTACTGAAATGATCCAGTAGATGGATCTTCTATATCAGTAGCACTTGTACGCGGCGAATCTGTTCTCCCGAGCAAAGTGTGCACTGTTTATCGAGAAAAGTGTTAACGTGGTCACGCGCGTATATACGAAGGCGGACCCAAAAGAATCGGGTAATTGCAGCACCAGGTTGCGCCACTAGGGAGCAGTTGTAGGACTTCTTCTGAATCAGTCTGCCAAGCGCCGTCACCCTACAAGAACGCATGTGACTTCTGCGAGAGTTCTTAGTACGTCTCTGTAGAGCACTCTTGACACTGAAAATTGCTGATCCTCACGAACAACATGCGTCTGTGAAGTTTTGTTTTTTACTAGGCAAGAACGCAGTGGAAAGTATTGTGATGATCCAAACAGCGTACAAAGAACAAGCTCTTGGTAAAACTCAAGTACACGAAAGGTTTTCTTGTGGATTAAAAAAAGGGGGACATGACCATTGAGGTCCTTTAACTGCTCGAACCGAGGACGTAGACAAATCTGTTGTCTCGTGAGTGAAAATCGACGCAAAGACAAAAGATGAACTCGAAGACTTATCCGTGTTCTCCTGGAGATCAATTCAGCGCATATTGATTGATGATTTGGAAATGCGAAGATTGGCAGCAAAGTTTCGTGCATGGTGACAATGTTCCTGCGAACACGGCTCTCAGTTTTCGCCAGTTCGTAACCTCAATGAAGAAGGTCCACGCGCTGTATTCGCTAGATTTAGGTCCCTGGGACTTCTTACTGTTCCCTAAGATAAAAAGGGACTGGAAAAGAAAGCGTTTCGCCTATGTCGACGACGTAAAACGCCATGACACGACGGCGCAAGCACGTATAGATGAGAACGAATTTTAAAGGTGCTTCCAACACTGAAATAAACGTTTGGACAAGTGGATTAGTGTTCATGGAGAGTACACTGAAAGCGATTAAAGTTGTATTTGAAAAAAAATGTAGTACATGCATGTATTTGAAAAAAATGTAGTTTATAAGGAAATTTCCGATACTTTTGGGCCCACTTCTTACCAACTAGTTTGAAAACACTTTAGTGAGACTATTACTGTTAAATGGTATATACCACAGTGACTGACTGTGGTATAAGGAACAATAAGGACAAAGCTACCAATATTGTTTTGTATTCGTGAAAGTTGATCTTCGTTAATTCCTGGATATTATGTTTTTGTGTTGAACTTAAGTTAACAAGGTGACAAGGTAATTATGCCAGGAATGCACAGCCCAAATAAGGTAGTGGAATACCAATTGGCCCCAGGTGGCTTCAAGTGCTCCGTTATATAGGCCTAAAACATTGCTTTCTTAAGTAACCTTATCGACATAATTAAATATTATGTTAAAATATTAATGTTTTACTTACTTTCCAAAATTATTTTTTGAACTATTACAATAATTTTTACGAACTCTTGGATTTTTTGTGGGGTTTTACGGCTCGTCGACATCGAGGTCATTAGAGCCCTAAAATTCTGTAGTTAGGGAAAATGCCGTTACGCACTAAGGAGAGCCAACATGACTCTCCCCGCGTGTGGGACTGGCCGAATGACTCAACCATACCCACTAAAAACCCTCCTGAATTACAATATATCAAAACATTGAGAACAAAAAATGAGGAAAATGAAAGATACCCTAGCGCTAATAGCGTCGGGATCGAAAATAACAAGAGGTGGTCAAGGAAGGTCAGGAAAGAGAAAGGAAGGAGCCTCGCACAAGTGGAAGTAATGCCAGACTCAGCTCGGGGCCCCGTGTTTGCCAAACACGTATTTACTAGATGTAAGGTCCCCCGGGGAGGGGGGACGAACTCTTGGAGTAGAATTTATTTTAATGGAGATTTTTTAGCAGAGGTCTCCATAGATGATGTATGATGAAATGTTTAAATTTAAATAAATATCAATTTACATGAAACATTACTGTATTTTTCAGGAAGCTTTTTATCAGTTATTTAAGATCCTAAATTCTACTAAATACAATTAAGCCCGTCAAAGATGCTTCATTTTCCACCTAAGATCTTTAAATCACTCTTTCCACATCGAATCATTATCTTGCTCTGTACGGGCGACTATCAAATGCACCTAAACCAGTGCATATTCTACAACGTCCTTCAAAAAAAAAACCCCTGCTGTTAGAAGGACGTAGTGGATTGCGATTATTTTTGAACGGAAGGTAGAGGGAACGGTTCATACGAAATGACTAAACTTTCACAATTCTTGGAACAACATTTACTGAAAAACATATCGCCCTAATCATACGCCCCATATAACCCAACACATTCTCAATTGGGAAGGAGTCGGTAAATGCGGCTGGTCATGGCAAAGTCTCGAAGGCTTCAACGAATACGCGAGATGCGACTGTGTTTAGTGATGAACAGGGGGTTACGCAGCTTCACGACTCTGCCAGCTAGTAACTGATTTCACGGAGGTTTTCGAAAATGTAACATTCAGAAACCTACAAGCGCGAGTGATGGGGTTTAACAAATCGTAGAACGACGCAATGAATGCATCGCGTTACTACCTTTAGCCATGTAAACATTGATTTAAAGAATTAAAAATTTGCACGAATGTGAGCAAGAAGGCATGGATGCCCCCCTCTAAGGGTGACTTACACCGCATGTGCTCCGAAGGGTACATAACGTCGCTGAAAATACGATTGCTCAACTAAGAATAAATAAAAACCACGGACACGACCTAAACATCGGTCTTTTTACGATACTTTTACGTCTCGCCCTTTCCACTACCAGCTCTAAGGATATCGTGCTCCTATGTGATCTCATCTCGAACTTAACGGCATTGGTAGTTTAAGAATCTCATCAACCCTAAAACTACGTATCTGACGCATTTTTATTACTTTTAAATTTCAATATTAGTATTCAATTCTTTTTATCCATAAACCCATCTCCTTCCCTCACCAAGAGCTGCAAGTAGTATGTTTCATGAGGGTTGAATTCAGCCTTATACGATATCGGGATTTCACTATTTACTCCAAAGAACAACAGATGTGTACGCGTTTGTAGATAAGAAATGCTTGTTTAGAATTCACTAGAATGTCAAAGCGAGACTAATTGACAAGAAATAAGAAGACGGATGTCAGGAAGGTTTCAATTCTACTACAAGACGAACGATGCACCGTTTCATATAATTAGTTATGTACATTCCTAGTTCGCTTAGCATGCATTAAATAACTTGTGCTTTTCACTTTATTCATGTGTTAACAATTTCTGGTAGTAGATTAAGTATAGATAGATTCTTTTTATAGATTTTATGGAGGATTTATCCAGAACACGCTTAGCACAATTAAGTAATATTAACCAAGCACTTATAGCTCCCGGACGGATGCTTTGGGGTTAAGATTAAGTATTTTTCTGTATTGTTCTTTGTTTTACTCCTACGCAACGGTGTGTGTTACAATAAATTGTGTTTTTTGGAATCAAAGTTCTTTTAATGCATCAAAGTAGTATTGACTCTCGTAATGCCCAAAGAATCATAACACACGAACCCTTGACCTCTCATATGAGATAAGTAATCTTGTTTCTAATAGCTAATATTATTTAAACGTTTCTCTCTCTCTCTCTCTCTCTCTATATNATATATATGAATGATTGTGTGTATATTTAGTTCAATAAATTATTTTTTATTCTATTTCATCTTATCTACATTGTGATATTTACAGCACTAAAGATGGCCGACACATGGTCGAAAGGGCCATACGCACCAATAAACTGTAACGTGAACGAAATCTTTTCTTGTTTGTAAACTGAAACACTGTGAAGGGCGAGGTTTCAAAGGAGCGCTGCCAGGTGAAGTGATGACCATACATTGAGCTGTAAGTTAAACTGATAGATACAAAAAGTGTACACTACGGTAGAGACATACAAGTATCCTTCAGCACTGGTAGTTATGATCTCGCTTCCCGTGTATCCTATGGACAGACGGCCGCCGATGACGTTTGTGTATTAGTCAAAACACACAGGAATTAATCACTATGGCAACTTACGTTAAGAACAAAATAATAAAGCAAAAACAGCGTGAAGAGGGATGCGGTAAGCCTTCGCATCCATATAGCTTGTCCCCTGGATAAATAAAGTTATGAGAGGCGTGAAATACACCAACTATGCGACTGCAATGAAACCCGAAGGCCGCTCTTAGCTGTGACCACTCTGAAGATCCACTAGTCGTTTCTGCCAAATAGGCTACATATACTGCAATGCCCCAAGTCTCCATTGCGCTACTAAATGATACAGTGGTATCTCTCGGCTAATATCACCCTTAAAGAACAAAGGAAACAATCGTTTTGTCTCGAAATAAATCAAGTCACTAAATGAAAAGCTTTAATTATTTTATAACGTTTGCTTGCAATTTTTCACGATGTGGACAATTGATATTATATGATCTAAATCCATAATAAATATATTTATTTTTAACAAATATAGACTGAATAACTTGTTTATGCTACAGCCATGTCTACATATGTACAAAGTAATATTGATACATTTTCAAATGTTCTATTTCTTTCTGACACTTCACAGGAAACAGATATTGGTAATTACTACTGGTAAATTTCATCTCATTGTTATTTACGAATAAACCGAAGACTTTCTCTCCTCTCTCGAATAACAAGGTCCATAAAAGACATAACTAATAGCAAAGCTCGATATAAACACTCTCTCTCTACAGACGTTCTTTCAAAAAATGTTTTGTTTAATTCTAAACCTATTTTGATAGGAGTGAATTGATTTAATTTTTTCGAGCTTTCTGAAGACTTGAGAATATCCGTAACAACGCCTTCCGCTGAAATTCTTTCATTCCCTACATAAGTCGCAGAGAGGCGGGCAGCTATGGGAGACCGCAGAAAAAATACGCGATGTTGGTTTTCATCACCTGAAAAAGACCAGAAAAAATTAATTCTTTGGATTTCATCCCTTCAAAATAGATTGAAGCTTATATTGGACATCAATACAAAAATAATCATAATTTGAGAATTTCATACAATTATTGGGCCAATGCAGCAACCGTAATAATCACAAGTCAAACAATTTCTTTAGATTCAATTTGAAGATATGTAACATACTGTCAATTTACAATGATATACACCAAATGCTACCGGTTTTTTTTTTGGATTATGGGCCACGTAGGGGCACAACACATTGCATGTAACATAAAATATGGGATACAAATCCACAGAACAAATAACATCTATTATGCATGCGAGTTCAACAAATTTCAATTCCACATGAAATAGGCTGCGAACAATTCTGGTATGTTATGTTAAATGAAAATGGGAGACGGGACCGAGATTCGAAGTCGTTACCTTGAGCTTAGCGTGCTCATGCGCCTACCAACTGCGCATCCCGTCTCCCATTTTCATTTAACATAACATAATTAATCTGTTACCTGGCGGTTAGGTTCACCGCAATTTAAGAGATTTCTATGAATTCTGGTTTGGTTCTCTCCGTATGGAATCGTCTGTCTATGTAAATGCAAAACGTGTAGTCCCCCCATCAACTGAATAGTTATGAGCCTATCATAACGTCCTAAGGTTACAACGTTGCTTCTCGATTCAATACTTTTACGAGGTGACACTAAAATTCCAAATTACCTGGAAGTACAACGCAGTTTGTATGACTTCTTAACACACCGACGAGAACATTTACATGACCTTGTAATACACACACGAGGACAGAACAACCACAAGTTTCCTACGTCAAGAAAAGGATTTTATCAATGTTCAGTTCCTCGTCTAGTGGATCAGAGTTGAACTGAGTTGTCTGGAAAATTAATTCAAAATAATTTCATGTGATTCATCCTCTGGACGTCAGTACTGATCCAAATTTTCAACTCTGGATGCGATCAACGATTTATCACAGGCAGTTTCCTACCTTTAACATGCTTTTATTGGCTTCGTCTGTAGCATTGTAAGAAAATCTTACTTTTTCCTTATTCCAATCGCAGTATCAATTTGAAACTTTGCACAACTGTGGTGACAATGCATCCATAAGGTACCATCGACTTGGTACGATTATGGTGGGAGGAGCCTTAATGGCTAACAGTAGTAAGTCTCGAGTTTGTGCTCGTTTGACGTGAAGAGTTCTTTTAGTAATACATTGTGACTATAAGAAACTAACGATGGTAGAAACAGGTAAATAATTTTTTTTTATTTTATTAAATTTTTTACAACTAATCTTAATAAAGATTATCTAGTAATTTGTCCGTATCAAAATAGGTTAATGTTTTGTCGCTTTTATGAGAAACGCACTAAAACATTTCAAAAAACAAAAACATTACTTTATAGCTGTACAAGACAAGGGTTGCGCAGTGCGCGCCAAGTAAATCGACTGACATACTGTGCCACCCTTGGCTCACATGCATACCCTGGTTTCCTGTTAACTTGTACAGCTATAACACATTTGTTCTTCAAATTGGCAGTAGAAATTTTAAAGCGAGGGTCTTTAAATTACTGGTAATTAAATTTAAAAGCGTGGGGATTTAAATTACTCGTTTACATTCAAATACCGTGGCGATAACTTACTACGTGACACTCAGTAAGAAAAAGTAAAGCACATTTCAGTCTACTTTCTCTCCTTAAAATAGTGTTTCAACTAATGTATTCACAGTTAATTTTATATATTATATAAGCGAAATACCACTCCCTGACTGACTTCACGAACTCAGAAACTACAAATCCTACTAACTTGAAATTTGGCAGATAGGTCCCTTGTAGGGCGAAGACATCCGCTACGAACGCTTTTACGAAAATCAACTCCTAACGGGATGAAATTGGGATCGGTACGTCTTATGCATGTGTCCCCCGACAACAATTTCAACCGAACTTGCTACATAGATGACTGACAATCGCAAAACAAGGACTATGGGGATAAGACATACCGAGCACCCCTAGGGAAGAGGTTAGAAGGATATGACGATAAAATAATGGAAAAATATGGTATCACGATTGAAGAAATAGTCGTCAGTGCCATTTAGAAGCAGAAGGACGCTTACGACGCTTCGTAAGTTCACTCAAGACACATACCCCGAGCACCCTTGGGGTGGGAATGAGAGGCAGGTAAAAATAACGAAAAAAGGACCGATATTGGGGTAGAATAAATCAATTTTGGGGCCAATGAAGTTAAGTGACACCGTCATTCCCAAGTACACGATTAAACACCCCTCGTGTTGGGGATGAGAAAGAGTGAAATGTAAAAATAATCGAAAGTAACCGACATTAGTGTTGAGATCATAGTTTACGGGGCCAGTGAAATTAGTAGTGACATTCTCGAAGATGTTAAAGTCCACAATCAGCCTGTTTTAACCCAGCATCCCTAGGGAAGCGGATGCTATGAAAATTTATCGAACATGACATATACCAGATACGAGTCCGTAATTATTTGCGGCGCGTTAGTGGGGTGTTAGTGAAATCCCAATAAAGTGCCAGTCTAAATTCAGCCCTCGTGGACACCACACGAATCCCTTGGGTAGAGGGGTGCGAAATGGGCAGATGGATGAAAATAGTTGAAAACTAATTATGAAACAAAACAATGAAAATTGCATCGGATCCATAGTTTTAGGGTTGATGAGATTTTACATTCATAATAGTCTGAATTTTACTACCACTGGGGTTGAATTATTTTCATCGTCCCAGTAGCGCATTCAATGACAATTTCTTAGGCTAGTTAAATTATGTTAATTTTTGTTTTGACATTTTACAAACATTGGTGATATAACTACGGAATATGAAAATTAAATTTACCTGTATTTGTTGAAAAAAATAATTTTATTAATTTTTGATGCGATTAATTTCAAAAAAAATTTCCAAATGAATGTGAGATAAACATTTTTTGCCCTGGTACTGGAACTTAACGTTCCTGTTTCTGCATACACTTCGCTCTACATTGTCCAATTCATAGTCGCTATCACACAAAACCTACCACCCATTCTACAAATTCACTCGATCCAACAAACATTTCATTTCGTAAGCGCCTACACACACTACTTCAACTACACACTACCACCACTTCACTCAAACATCAATGTAAAATAAAAGATCGATGGAGAACGATCGACATTGAACAATGAACTTCTACAAGAATCAGAGCACTAGCAGAAATAAAGATCTGAATGGTTTCTACGTAGGTAAGAAAATAAATCAGTCACAAAACTGGATAGAGGTCATACCAATCAAAATAACTCCCTGACGCACATTCCACTTTTCGATATAATCGCCCTGTACATTCAAACACTTGTCCCATCTCTTTACAAGTCCTTGAACGCCGGCGGCACAGAAGTCTTTTGGTTCCTGTCGCAGCCACGAGTAACCTCTTGGTTTACGGCATCAACAGTTTCAAAATGACGGCCACCCTAATGATTTGTTATAGGTCCAAACAGATGAAAATCACACGCCGGTCATTACAAATGATTTGTTCCACAAGCTGCACTGTGACTGCAGTTGACGCCCGCAGGACGACCAGGACGCTCCTCATCACTGATGCTTTGCAAAAGAACGCCGATCGGATGTAGAGGACCGGTAGCGCCCGTCTTTCGCTACCAATGCCGTTAAGTTCGAGTTGAGATCACGTAGGGGCATGCTTAGAGTGGGAAGAGAAAGACGTAAAAATAACATAAAAATATAGGGTCGAGTTCGTGCTGTTTTTGTATTCTGAGATGAATAATCCTACTTCCAATGACATTATGTACTCTTCAGACCACGTGACGTGCACGTCATCCCTAAAGATGGGGTTTGGGCTGACACGAAAAATTATAGAAAATGTCCTCTAAAAAAGGATTTTACGAAATTTCACCTCTAAGGGAGTGAAATGGGAAATTGGTGATTTCATAAAAATATTTACTCAATTACACAAATGAAAATACTGATACATACCAATACTATCAAACTTCCAACACCAACGTTGCAGACATAAGAACATTCACGTGATTCAAAGCCGCGGGGACTCTGTTAGTACCATATAAAGGCAATATCCGTTCTAAATTTTAAGCTCCTATCTTCAGGGTTTCTCTCTCTGCTTTGATGATACTGTCAAACATTACGGACAACGAAGGAAAATTTTCTAGACGATTCATTCACCCATTTAAAATTGAAACATCGAAAACTCCAGGAGGCAGTTTCTAGATAATCGAGACAAGAATTCTTACAGAAACAGAGTTGATATCTCCAATATTTCCTGAAATCTAGGGAAAGTCATATAAAACATTATCGTTAACAACAAACTTTCTATCCCCTATCTCACTAAGAATAAATTGTCGAAAAATACAAAAACAAAAAAACAGAATTAACGTTTACATATAAAAAGCGAGATGATAACAATTAGTTCTTGAGGAACGGAGAAAATAGCGAAACTTCGAATTATTATATTTTTACCTATAAAATTTCAATTTGGAAAGTTTTTTTTTTTGAGGCACCACAATACAAATGCAAGATCCAGTCAAAATTTGAAGTTATCAACGCATACATTCCATCTTCAATCTATGCAAACAGATCAGCGTTGTTCGGCTAGGTTATAGGCAGTGATATTGAAGGTGTAAATATTCATCACACTCCTTCACATACATTTCCTAACCATAAGGTAATCGTTTTTAATTTGTATTCTCCAAGATGATGTTTCCTGAGCGATGTTTTTATGGACTTTTTTTATTTCAACCAGATGATTAGTTTGCAATTTACTGAGAAATTCCTCATCTAATCGAGAAGTAAAAGAGGCGAGGGGAAATGTGAACCCCGGTGAGACTGATATGCATGCACTTCACTTGAATAGTTCACTTTCTCGGAATATAAAGAATTATTATTATTACACAGCATATTACTATCGAATGATATTTGTTATATTTCAAATTATGAGCATATCATGAGATAAGCTTGAGATTAAAACCGCGAAGGATGACTTTTCCTAACCTTAAATTGTCTGAATTCATAAAAAAAATGTACAGGAACCCTAGTGTAACCTCTCTCCATTGACTTAGATGCCCTCACTTCCAAATCTCAATGTTGGACACCTACCCGGAGCTCGGCCGTGGTGGAGAACACATCGCTCCGTGTGTTCCCGCGTTATTGTCGGCCTTGTCGGCATGTGGCGCTTCGTCTCCTCGTCTTCGGACCACGCGGTCCCACGGCGCGCAGTTTTTGAACCCCCACAGTCGAACTTTCTCTCCGCTGCAATTTTTACCGCAACCTCGTGTCCGAGGCACTCCGCGTCGGGCGGGTTCATCGTAAATAGTAATTTATTTTTATTCGAGCTACCAGTTCATCAGATGTGCTGGGAACATGTAAATTATGTGCTCCCTGACTATATTCTGACGAGTTTTGCATGTTCTTGGTATGTTATGCAGCGCATCTGTACCAAAGAATGATCTATGAATGTTCTTGTGTGCACTTTCAAAACATTCTCTCAGAACATCCTTCTATTATTGTCGATGTGCGCGCACAAAAAAATACTGCGTCTCGACATTTCTCTCGATAAAAAATTGTCGAAAAATTTTCGTGATATATCAAACTAATAATCTGTGGGAAAAAAGATCGTCGGTACATTTGATAGATATGAACAGTCGACCTACGGGTTGAGTTTCTGAATGGTATGTGGGTAAGTGACTTGGATCTTTTTATTCCAAAGAGAGTTCTGGTACTTATTGAGATTTGTTACGGCTAGGTGATAAAGATCCGAATTTTGACGGATAAGGCGCACGGGTGTTGGTGATAAGGAACAGAATATGTATATATTATTACTCACTTAAATGTATATGATATTACACTGTCTATTATTACAAACAGACCTGATGGATGGTGTCAAGGATGGTCCAAGAGAAAGAGTTTTGAATGTGCTTCAAGTAATATTCTTAGAACATTCTCTTTGGCATATGCGTGGTCTAACATATAAGAACATTTTTACAAAATTATCTTATTCAGCAAAATTGTGATATCGTTTGCTGAGAAATATTAATTATCCTATGTTATATCTAATGTTTACTCCAGTTATTTTAACTGTTATGAAGATCGTAACTCTTTGGGTCACATAGTTTTTTCAATGTGACAGTTAAGCTCATAGGCCTCCTTTCCCGTGTGGATGGATGTAGACTCAGGAACCAGATCATAAATCTCGCCGTATCTCATCAAGTCCAGGTAAATTTCTATTGAACTTTCAGTCATTGAAAAAGATGGAATAATTCTGAGGAAGTTGTTACGCAAATAAGTAGCATTCTTTTTAACTCACAACTTCCTTATGTACCTACTCGTGGAGGAGTGTTTGCAACGTTCAACAGCCAAGTGAAAATTGCGACGGACAGGGACTCGAACTCGTGACCTCCTGCACTGGCCGCAGGTCAGGTTCATCGGATCAGGTCACGTGGAGTTGCGTACAGACTTGGGAGTCGAGGCGGGTGGTGCAGTGGATAGCACACCTGCGGCCACAGCAGGACGTCCCGGGTGCGAGTCCCGGTCCGTCGCAATTTTCACCTGGCTGTTGACGTTGAAAGTAGCATTCTACACACACAAACCCCTTCTGCACGTGGAAGACGCGATATAATTTACACTAATCTTTATGCTAATCGTCATAAGTACAGAATGAACATTTAAAGAATTATCTTAGTGGACAAAGTGCACGGTAGGACGTTCTCAGAACATTCTTTGCGCTAGTGCTCTGACATGTACTATGTACTGTACCCATCCCCCTTAACCTTATGACGCAGACCCTCCTCTAAATTAAAAGAGACGCCCCCACCCAAAAAAAATTACCTCCCCACTTCTCTTTGACACACTTCCAAATCATATTACAAAATTTTAGAAATATACCCCTCTTATTAACCCGAGCTCCGAATTAAAACCCGTGTGCCGAACCAATGTTTAAAATTTCAAAGAATCATACCCAGATTCCAAATATATTTTGATTCACATGCGCTAAACTGAGATTTCGAGATTTCATACGTTTCATCGGATTATTTCACTGGATAAGTACCCCAGATACATGTCCCCTACTTCACTT
>NNCF01127552.1:0-12681 GCA_002313205.1 Laupala kohalensis | reverse complement strand
GATATAAAGGATTAGGCAATTAGCACATTTGTCACTGGTTTTTATAAACGTAGGTCAGGAAAAATGAAGCATAATTTGTAACGATTATAGACGTGTGTGATTGCAAATATTCGTGAACGATTTTTATAAATAAATATTGTCAAAAAAGCAGAAGCAAACTGCGTGTGACCACGTGGGGGGCAATAAACTAAGTTACTCTCCGGGAGCAAGCTGTTGAATAATCTGACCATTCCATCAATTCTGATCAACGGCCCAAGGACATTTAATATTTATAAAAGAAATTATTTAATAAATACGTACTGTTATCCATTTATTATTCCAAAATAAATTGTAAATATTTGCGCAGTAAAAATTCGATATTAATAAAACAAGCGTACTAATGACATTCGCACCCAAGGAAAATTCACCACTACCCGGAGGAAAACCGGAAAAAAGCCCGGGCCAGGATGGGGATATTAAAGAATCGAATACCAACGCACAATTCAAGAGACGACAGCTTTTATTTCACCTTCGTTCTTACCTTAATCGTACGTAGTGACGCTTAACGCTTTCTCAGAATACGGCTCACAAGGTCTATTCCCGTTGCACATCACTTAAGGTATTTTGATTATTACATTATTTTAAAAATTTATGAACTTGTTGGCAAAGTTCTATCCACTTGTCATATCTAACAGTTATGACTCACAAGGAAGGAAAAACTATTGTCAACACAGTAGAAATGTATTAATTTCTCACACATCGGGTAAAGCACTAGAACAAAAGCACGCGGGTGCTCGAACGGCGTTACATGGGAAAAAGACGAGATACAAAATTGAGCTCCGGCCTTGATCGCGCATAGTAAACAAATAGACTGGAGGCAAAGCAATGAATCTTCAGTGCAACGCTACTTTCTAGATCGGCCGTCTGTTGAGTAATCTTACCACTGCGAGATAGAGAGGCGGATATCTGTTTGCACTTCTTTCACGCGAAGGTAATGGGTCTCCCGGTCTTTTGATAGACATGAGGTGACTCCCTGAACTGTATCCATCGCTCGCTGTACTTTTTCAGTGGTCTAGATCTCTGCACAGCGTGACATTTTACGATTTATTCATCAGTTTCGAAAGTGAATTGAAATTACTTAACATGTTAATATATCTGTACAATGTGTTTACAAATTAATACGACATTGTTATGATTTTTATTTTAATATATTTTTTAAAAAGTATTTAATTATTAAATAGCCCAGCCACGGTGTCAGCGTGATTGCTCGTCACCAAGTCATCCCGGGTTCGATACCCGGGCGGGGCAAGATAAAATTTGTAGCTCTTTGTACCCATGTCCCAGTTTAATTAGCTGGGATTTACAAAGAGTCCGACCTCTGCGACTAACATCCGCAGTTGTAATGCTCGGATGCAGTGGTCTGGATCATATCTAGACGCTGCTCCGATGTCGGTTATTAAGACGAGTCTAGTGAGTAAACTTAAATCAATAACTGAGCCTTACTGGTACTCGTCTTTCGTGGTCCTCGTTGGCCGAAACGGAAATACATACATTATTAAATATTCTAAATTTAAAAACTCCATTTTTCGACCCCCCGTCAAAAAATTCTCAATGACGCAGTTTGTGTCACGAACGCCCTTGTGGGCATCCCCGGCACTATGTGCGCCACCGAGAACATCTTTAGCACATACTTTGAGCATGAGCTTTGCACATTCGATAGTGCAGGTGAGAATATTCTTAGCAAATGTTTTACACTAAATTTCCCTCACTGCAATACACGCGTATCTCATTAAAAAGAATATTACATTTTATTTTATAATGTTTTAACCTTAAAAATATTAATGTGCTATTTTTTCTCACTATTTTATGTTGTAAAGAGAGTTTGTCGTGATTCCCGTAAATTCGCAATATTTTTATCATTAGCTACACAGAGCTAATATTAAACGTAAATACTCGTACTTTACATCGGCGTGAAGTCAAATATCTGTAACAGGGGTCGGCAACAACCCATGACCCGAGGGTCACCGAGTGACCCATTTGATAATTTCAAGTGACCCACTTTAGTTCCGAAAATAAAGTATAATATATAAAAATAAATTATAAAACAAACATTTTGAGAATTAAAAAAATTGAAAATGGATACTAAGAACATTTTAGTTCGACTACCATGGATCTTATACACATAAGTGTTTGTGTATATAAGATCCATGTCGAAAATATCTCTGACCCAAACGTCTCTTTAATACTCACATTTTGGTTGATTTTGACCCGCGGCCAAAAAAGGTTGCCGACCCCTGATCTATAATTTCTTTTATAGTAGTCTGAATAAAATGAGATTTATAAAAATTGTACATTGAAATCAAACATTTACATTTACGAAAAATTTACATCTAAATCATTTGTTTGTTTAAAATACTGGTTAATATATTTTCCATAATGAAGTAGCCCCATGGTTGAACCGGCAGTAATTGATATGCCTGCTATGATCAGCGGGAGCTCGATGTGACCTTTGATTGATAGGGCACACGTGTCTGGAGTAGGCTTTTTCACGTGTTAAAGCAGTTATGTGTGGGTGTCGTGTCATACCGTCAGGAATTGGAGGAGCTACGCTGAANCGGATCTAGACCGTAATTAAGGGGGGGGGGACCGGGGAGCATTTTTGTTTAAAAATTATGGTTTTACAACACAAATTTTATAAAATTACCCTTAAATAAAATACATCAAATAAATAATTAACAATCTGGAATTATTAATAATAATTATTTATTAAAGTTATCAACATGGTATTATTACTTTTATTAGTATGGTATAATTAATTTTATTAATCTGGTGTTATTACTAACAATAACAATTATATTGTTAAAAACAATTATATCTAATAACAATTATTAAACTGGTAACTCTTTTACAAAAGTAAGTCATTTATCAACTTCAATTTTATCTGTTAAGAGTTCAGCTCCAATGGCCTATAGTTTAGGTTCCTTATGACAACGTTGTTTGTGATATTGCCTTTGATTTCTAACTCTTACGAGATTTGTTTTGCTGTTATAACTACATTCGTGAACCTCTTTTCTCAGTATATTTTTAAATAATCGAGACATATCTGAAATTGACTCAATGCAGAAGGAATATCTGCAACTTTTTCTGGAAGAGTTTTGTTCACTAGAGTCACTTCAAATAAATATCGCTTCATACTATAAGGACTTTCAATATAATTCTTGTACATGGTAGATTAGCGACTAGATCACAAATTCAGTTAAATGAAAATATTTTACATGTTGCAGTGATGCCATGAATATTTCAATTTATTTCAAACACATTCAAACATTTTTGGAACCCTCTGTTGAACAGGTCTACTCCCCCATTTGTAATTTATAGACATTATAGACACAATAGGTTTTTTATGCGATATTTAAATTTTCATGCTGCACTTCCACCTTTTATCATCCAGTATGGAATAAATACAACTAAATGGTCAGATCAATAATCAGAAGTTGCTGTAGTGTGAGGTGTTCGCATCAAAGATTATTTTACATAAATATACAAGAACGACAAATGAAAATATGCTGTGACAACTGTCGACTTTATGGTGCCATTTACCCATGTCAATATACACGGGGGTGTTACTGTTACTGACATCTGCTCGAATTTTTATGTAATTATTTTCTGCGCGACCATTAAGGAAGAAAAATATTTTTCCGCACATATTTAATTCTAAATATTGAAAGATATTTACCACACTTAACATAAAAAATATTTCAAAATATATTTTCAGATATACTTGACTGAGAAAGTTGTTTCAATTACAAGAATTATTATTACTTTTAGTATTCCTAAGGTCCCGTCTTAGGCGCCTGGGATGTCATCCAGTATAAGCTTTAGAACAATAACCACTTTTCCCGTAATTGCAAGCCAAATGCAAACTATGAAAATAATTTTCAATATTTTAAGGAGGATTTATGGTAACAACAGGAATTAAATCATTTCTGTTCTGTTTCCAGCCCCTATCACAAATTTTGCTTCTCCCAACCAGTATTGGACTTCGGCAGTGATTTTGCATTATACATTTCCAGTGAATAATTCCTAGCAATTCCCTCGATAAGAAAGAGGTATTGAATAAAGTTCAAAGGTGATTGTGAGAAAACTTTCTACAATAAAAATTCCTTTTTGTGTTTGGTAAATTGTAGGTTTTCATTCACGTACATTTGAGTACCCATTGTGGAAGGGATAAACAGTTTTTAATTGTCACTTTTGTGATATTTTCTCTTGCATCATTTTAAAAGCAGAATACTATGTCAACAAATTCGTTTTTAACACAATTCTTAAAACCCAATGTCATGTAAAATTCTTCACTTCATACAAAAAAAATAAATATCTTTCTCTCTTCAATTNTCAATTTCTCACTTCACAGAATATTAAAAGAAAATTTCCATCCATATTACATCACTTGTAGGAATATTAATTGTCAATATATCATAACTCAACTTAAAACACAAAAATAAATCATAGGTATTTACTAATATCAACATCTAACTGAAAACCAACTAAAGGAACTGAATGATATCTTCCATAGAGAAAGTCAACAAGAATTTACTAGGAACCTGGTGCATGGAATATTACAAAAGATGAAGAACCAATTATGCCACATTCTGATTACTAATATACGATGTTAATACTAGTATTCAACAGAAATTAATTTCTTTCCTGTCTCTTACTGAAGTAATTGACAGAGTATGTGTCTGAAAAGAAATTAAGTACAATGAAGTTCTACTCCTTTTCTATTCTAGTTATATCCATATCCATCAACAAGGCCTATATTGTCTACTCAGTATTGTAAATTATGAATGGAATAAAAATATTTCATACCAATTTCATGAAATATTACACAACATTAATAATTAGATATTACACTTAAGTTAAACATATGCACAATCAAATAAATTCATAATTGACCCAATATTTCTTTAATAAAGGAATATTGTACATGGAAAAATCTCCTGTATTGATCGTTCAAACTTTGTTGTTTCTCACTGTAATATTAACAGTGAAAGGAAATTCAGAATATTGAATGAAAACATTCACTATGCCAATATCTTGATTCATTTCCCTGACCACAACTTTATCTTATCTTGGATAGATCTACACATTTCCATAAAGCAGGAAAGAAATCTTTGCACTTAAGAAGCTTGCCATAACTTACTGCCTGAAATACATGTAACTTATTATAGATCTCACTGATGTTACAAATTATGACATTACACTTTGCTAGTCCAATAGCAATGATATTGACATCACTAATAATGGACCTACTTTATCATCTGTGCTGTATATTCAATGAATATTATATTATTACATTTACCTGCATTATGCAAGGGTTCATGTAAATAAATGAATATGTCAGATCAAGTTGGAATTTTCCTTGCTTTCTAACCTAGCAGAATAGTAAATTAACTTTTCTTGTCAAAAGTGACAAATTTCAAATTTTTTATTTAAAATATTTGATTTTAATTATTTGAAAAATTTTAGTTTATGGAATTGCCTAATTGTCATTGATTGGTATCCATGATTGAGCTTAACTACGTTACAAACTGAATGAATTATTTTTTAATTTGGGATCCCAACACACCAGCTCCCCTTTCTCACAACTCTTTCACCTCTCTCCTAAATTGGTAGAGCAAGAAGGAAAAATTTTGAAAACGTTTTGTAACATAAGCATTTAATAGTATAACATACAAATTTAGTTGTCTATAGTACTTAGTAGCTTGCTTTGATAATAATAACTTTATTGTAAAAAAAACAGTACAAACAGCGTATGACCACGTGGAGGACAATAAACTAATTTACTTAAGATATTAAGATATTTTATGAATAAATGAATAAGAGACAAAGCTTAGTAAACATTCTGCTAGACCTCTAAAATATTTTGACAAAAACAACAGCTTTTTAAACTGAAAAATGCTTTGGAAGTTGAGGAAAATACGAATATTAAATTTAAAAATTCCTATAGATCTCAGTAAAGTGTTATTTCATACATATGTAAATGAATTGTGATAATAAATTTAATCTGCATTAAATAATCGAACTAGGAGACTTTTAAAATTATTTTTCCCAAAACACAGCAATATCCTTAAAACTCGTTTTAGAAGACAAGATTTTAGGACTTAAAACTAAGGAAATAAGATCATATCAATTCAAGATTTTTTTAACCATACAGATAAAAACTTACTTCTATGGAATGCTGCATAAATATTTTTTATAAATAATAAAACTCTACTATAAATTGTAATAAACTACTACTAAATATGTGCTAGAACAATGAACAGAACAAGAAAAAACCTTCTGAAGAAACATGTGTAAAATAGAACAGGTTAATCCAAAAAATTAAAAACTACACAACTGCGACAAAGAAGAAAATAATTCAACAATCTTCTAATAAGAATACTTCAATAAATAAGGAAAAATCTTACCAGATTCTTGTAGATTTTCCACAGGATTATTCAAATATAGATACAACATGGACATGGTGCATTCCATCAAACGTATATTAGACACCATCAGTGGATTGGCTAATTGGGTAACACTTGGTCTTTTCAGATCTTCCAGAACATAAAGATCTGCTTTTGGAAGTAAAGGAAGGATACTTCTAACCTAAGAACATATAAATGTAATAGCAATAACAGTTCAATGAACATATTAAAACAAATATTTTGATAATACCGTTTCATATACTGAAGAAATATGCCATTTCTTCGCATTCAGTTCTATTGGAAATATATTCCACTCCTTGAGCATATTTTCTCGTGACAGTTTGGCCCAAGCAATAACAGAATTAGCCACATAAACACCAACAGCAGTTTGTGCATTCTATGTACAGATCAGTTAAAAAATAAAACAGATAACAGGTGAAGTTACATAAAAACACAATTTAACACAAAACCACAGAAAATAAACAAATATACTGACATGTCGGTCAGCTTCTCGTATGGTAGGTAAAATAAAATTTGATTTTTTCCTTTCAAAATTTGTGTCATCTTCAACACAAAGGGATTCTTGAAAATCCTTACCAATTGAACCTCTGAAAAATAATTTCATGAACAAACAAGTAAAAACTGTTCAGCAAATGATTCAGCAATTGTTTCTTTAATCTGCCTTGGGCTTATGAATACATTCACTAAGAATATGAATTTCCAACTTCTCATAAATTTCAAAGAATATTTCAAACACAATAATTCACCTTCTATCATTTACCCTTCTGAGAGTACAACGATGGGGAAAATTTAAGATCTTACGAGCTGACTTCGCAAAAAATCCGATCGCTGTGACTTCAAGCATGATTCTTCATACTTTCAGATCTTAGGACACAGATCTACATTACTATAGAACATTTCAAAACTTCACAAGTAATACATAACAAATTCAATTTCAAAGAATCAATTTGAATTTTGAAATAACCAATTAGTTTCTTCATGTCACCACTCAAAATTCGTAGTCACAAAATATGTACAGTAGTAACACAAAGATCTGCCCTAACCTCCAATCCTACACATTCCTCTCCTTAGATCCAGCGCTCATTCCAGCGCCCACGTGCTCCGCAAACTGTCATCCGACCAACGTTGCCACCTGCGCAAATTTTTCGTACTAAATTTACCCCAATAGAGCACAAGATTACGAAAAAAAAGTACTAGACAATTTTTTAAAAGAAAGGACTATTGGAATTTAAAAAAATAGTATTCGAATTAAACAGAGCAGAAAGCACATTTACATGCAGGACCAAAGAAAACGTCGATTAAATGATGAATTTATAATAATCAGAACTTGCTACATGTGATGTCCATGTTGAGAAAAGTAATGCCGGGAAAATTTTTCAGAGTGTCTAATAGATAATTAGCTGTCTAGCGGTCACCTTCAGCCAGTGAAGAAAAAAACACATCCAAGTTCCGTTTCAATGTCTATTAAGCTGGAGTATCAATTTTATAACGCCAAGCCCGGAAATACATAATAATTTGTAACCCAAGGAAAAATATTGTTATTTTGCGGTTTCCCACAAGCTATGGATACTCCAGCTTATTATCCATATCTATATCTTCGGAACAGTAGGTATCGAAATGCTGTTTGTGGATTAATTTGTTGCTAATTTGCCGCGGATATGTTATGCAAGAACGAAATTTGTTGCTGCTCCCGGTTCCAAGAAACAGATACTACAGCTTGTCTGAAGCTGGATTATCCACTGTTTCACGGAAACTGCAAGAAAAATAGAGCTATCGAAATGCTGTTTGTGGAATAATTCGTAGCTAATATATTGATGAAGTGTTGCGGAAAACCGAGATTAGTCGCTTCTTGTTCCCAAGGAACAGTGGTTACTCCAGATTGATATTTTCGTGAAATATTTTTTGTGTACTTTTGTGTAGTGAAGAGGCCAGACCTCACCCCAAATAAGTTATTTACATAAATTTTTGGAATGTTCCTTTTCATTTCCACACCTTATTTTGATAGTAGAAAAATTAATCTAATTATCTTGCAAACGCTTCAAGAAAATTGTTTCATTTTGGAATTTGGTACTATTCTAGTGATAGTATTTTTTTTGTTTTTAATTAATTAGGTCGATTGACTGAAAGCTATTTTTTTGAAGAATAATCCGTATTTCTTCTTTATTATCATACTTAACAGGTTTCAAAGGCCAAGACATAAGAAAATCCATTAAATTCATCAACTGGAGCGTTAGGGATGTAATATTTTCTGAACAGGTTATACCTGTCATACGAGTAATTCGTTTTTTTAATTTTAAACGCTTATTTTACATTGTATGTTTTCTATACAGTATCCAGTTAAGTATGCAACTTAAGAACGATAAAACTGGTGCAGGGAGTAGCGATCAGCGCCCCATTCCCTGCTACTGAGGCACTTCAATAAATTCAGAGACTTTAATGTTCTTGCTCTTAGGTCTGTTAGATGTTCAATCCAATTCAGTCTCTGATCAAAGATTAGACCTAAGAATTTCACAAAAGGATAGAATTTGAGAACGTTGTTCCCCAGGGCGAGGTGAGGTTCTGCCAGAAGGCTTGGTCTCCTACTGAAAAGAACACAGCGTGTCTTCTCAGCAGAGAAACGAAAACCTGTCGTTTTCGACCAGTGGTATAATCTATTAAGGACGAGTTGGATTTGTCGCTCCGCACCTGTGAAACTCTGTGATGAACAAAAGATAGAAAAGTCATCGACAAAAAAGTGTAAAAGACGAATATTTACGGCAGACGTTATGCTGTTTATGGCCACTGCAAATAAGGTGACACTCAAGACTGAGCCCTGAGGAACACCGTTCTCTTGAAGAAGGCTATCCGAGGTGTCTCTTCCAATTCTATAGCGGAAGGAACGTTGATCCAATAAAGACATGAGCATCAGTGGAAGACGTCCTCTAAATCCCCAGGCATAGAGTTGTTGTAAAATGCCATGACGCCAAGTAGTATCGTAAGCCTTCTCGATGTCAAAGAATATTCCGATGAGATGTTGTCTTCGGACGAAAGCATCTTGAATTGCTGATTCCAGGAGAAGTAAGTTGTCCAGGGTGGAATGGAACTTCCTGAAACCACACTGAGATCGACTCAGCAAGTCATGCCGTTCAAGATACCAGACGAGACGTCGGTTGATAATTCTCTCCAGAGTTTTACCAACACAACTCGTCAAGGCAATGCTTCGATAACTACTAATGTTCGTTTTGTCCTTACCTGGTTTTAATAAAGGGATAAGCGTTGCTTCCTTCCAGGAATTAGGGAATACTCCCTCGGACCATGAAAGATTAAAGATATCCAGAAGGTATTCTTTCGACTCGAGACTGAGTTGTCTCAGCATTTCATAATGAATTGAATCAGGGCCAGGAGCAGTGTTGTGGGCTGTCGCTAGAGCTGACTCAAGTTCCCACATAGAGAAGGAAGAGTTGTAGGGTTCCCAGTTGGTGGAACGAAAGTCAAAAGATGTGCTCTCTGCTGTTTCCCTTTCTCTCGCGAAATCAGGATCGCAGTTTGCTGTAGATGTTAGGTCAGCAAAATATTCAGCCATTGCTGTTGCCATTTCTCTGTTGTTGGTGAGAACCCGACCCTGATAATTGAGTCCAGATATTGGGACTCGAGAATACCTTCCAGATATCTTTCGGATTGACTCCCATACTTTAGTGGACGACGTTGTTCTCTTAATGGTGCTTAGAAACGCTTTCCAGGAGGTGGATCTGGATTCTTTGATAGTTCTGCGCGCTTTTGCTCTAGCAATCCGATATGCGGCGAGGTTTTCCGGAGATGGACTAGCCTTAAATCTCCGCCATGCTCTTCGTCTTGCCCGAATGGCGGAGCGACATGCGTCGTTCCACCAGGGGACATGAGGTCTTTGCGGAAACAGATGTTTTCGGAATGGATTCTTCAGCGGCGTGATGAATCACCTGGGTCAGATGGTCGACCCTCTCTTGGACACTACCCGTTTCTCTGAAGACAGACAGAGAACGGTACTGTGTTCAATTAGCCTGACTGAGAATCCATTTCTGTGGCTTGTTTTCGGGAATAGTCACACGTTCCTGCAAGGACAACCAGATAGGATGATGGTCGCTACCACGCAGATCATCTTCTACCCTCANCCCGTGGTGTCGTCATATCTGAAGCCGCTGTATCCTCGCAGAGAGGGTGAGTGTTCTGGTGAAAGATGTGTCTCTTGTAGGCAAATACATATCGGATTACGACGCGCTAAGAGTTGTAACTCTTCACGTTGCGTTCTATAGCCATTAAGGTTCCACTGAAGTATGGAAGCCATTACTGTTTCGATCCTCCGGGGTCAGGTTCGTGATTGTGTATTTCCGCGTCACCGTCGGACAATACACGTTCCGACTCCGAGGAAGAAAGCACAGAGACGTTCTTTTTACACCTGTGCGATTTTTTGCTTGGTAATTGGACCGGGTTCAGGGGTTTAGCCCTAGAACCAGGCTTTGTCTTTGTCTGTGTTTTTGCAGTAGGTTTATTACTATTTGGTGTTTTTGTAGTAGATGGACGGGCTGTTGGTGTTGGTTTCTCTGGAAGGGCTGAGTCATTTTTCTTGCCGCCTTTGCACTGACATGTGCACGACGTTGTCGTAGACACGTCAGTGAAATCGGCTTGAACAGATACGTTCATCTGTTTTGGAGTCTTGGCTGCGGTGGAGTAACTGGTAGAAAATACAGGGTGTAATGCCCTGTATTTCTTCCGCGCTTCACCGTACGGGATCTTCTCCGTAATTTTTATTTCCAGCACTTTCTTTTCTTCAAGAAAGGCGACACACTCCCTGATCCATGCCAGGTGGCTGCCTGTGCAATTAATGCACTTTGCAGGCCCTGGGCATGAGACGCCGGGTTCGTGTGCCTCCTTTCCGCACTTTCCACAGGTGTCACGTCCGTTACACGATGTTGTCGTGTGTCCAAACCTCTGACACTTATAACAGCGCAGAGGATTTGGTATAAAGGGACGGACCGGCAGGTTCAGCCATCCAGCCTTCAGTTCCTTTGGTAATTTAGGACAGTCAAATGTCACGATGAAGTAACTGGTCTTCTCCAGAACACCATTTACCTTCCTCATGATTTGACTGACCTCAACTACGTGGTCAGCCTCCCATTCTACAACTAGTTCTTCTGTTGCCATGTCAATAATGTCCCTGCAAGTTACGACCCCCTTGCTGCGATTAAGCGCAGCATGGAGCTCGCACTTCACAGGGAACTCTCCCAACAAAGTACATTTTAAAAGTCCCAACGCTTGCTTGTTGGTTTCCAACAGCATTGACCCATTTCGCAACCTTTTTATAGATTTCAACGTTCCAACTAAACCCTGCAATCCTTTGAATATATAGAACGGGGTTACTTTTTCAAGTGTCCCGTCTATACGTGTCATTACTATATAAACATTTTCATGTAAAATGTTCTGTTTCTTATTAACCTTTATTCCTGAAGCAGGAGGGCTCTTAGCCCTCGGCCGCTTCGAAGACCCTGAGGCGTAATACTTACCTTGCGACTCGCCCACTTCGCAAGGCAGAGGAAAACAAGAATCTTTCATTTTGACCCACGAGTTCGGAGGAAATAAATGTCCGGTGACGTGGAGCCCCCGCATCACGCCACTAAGCCTTGCTCAACTGAGGTGCGGCAGTTGCCCCAGAGGTTGTCCGCTAGCGAGTGTTTGTCCTCAACACCCATTCACCTCATCGGCGCGCAACACACCTTGAGGTTGAGGGTTTTTTTATAGAGGTTTAATCCTTCCTCGCGACCCGGCCAATGAAGGCAATATCTCCGCCCTTCAAAACATGCAACTTTCCACCATCGCGCCAATGGTCGTCGCTGAAGCATGTCCAAAGTTTACGGTGTTCGAGGACTGGTGGCGCAATACCAGTCCCCAGCTCGGAACCGTGGGTTTGCCAAACCCATACTCACTCGAACTGAGCTTCCTGCGGGAGAAAGAAGAGGAGAAGAAAGGGAAAATGAAAGATACCCTAGCTCTAATAGCATCGGGATCGAAAATAACAAGAGGATACCAAAGGAGGTCAGTTAAGAGAAAGGAAGGAGCATGGCACAAGTAAGTGGAAGCAATGCCAAACTCAGCTCTGGGCCCCGTGTTTGACAACCACGTACTTACTAGATGTAAGCCCCCTGGGGGACTCATAGAAACTTCCGTCTCATGTTATCACGGACAACCTAAAGCAGAGGCCACG
>NNCF01127551.1:23040-80609 GCA_002313205.1 Laupala kohalensis | reverse complement strand
CTAATCTACCTTTTCTTAAATATTTTGTTTCCAGAATATTGAATATTTTATTATTATGAATTGTGAATATTATTATGAATATTTATTTGCTAATTTTTTGCCCGTACATTAAAATATACAGCTTCCTATTACTTTCGCCACATCCATTACATTTATGTACACTTTTTTTACTTAGACGTTCGAATGTGGACAAATTTTATGGTCCTTCGATTATCCATTATAGCGAAGTTTCAACATATATGAAATATGGAGTTTGATGCTTCAATTCTTTAAGGAGCGTATACACGGTAGTTTAATGATGCAATAGATTTTCGTACATGATACAAATGCTGAAAGCGTGTATATTACAGGTGTCCAAACATGTCTTTCTTTAGGAATTTTACTAAAGCGTTTAATATTGTAATAGACAAATATGTTGATAGATTAATTTGAAATCTAATACATCAGTTAAAAAGTATGTTTTTTTGTTTAATATATATAATTGTTCCTTTAATAACAGGGATAAAACGCGGTATTTAACCTTTCTGGAATCAGAACGCCAGTGTATATTGCAGTGAACTGACTGCCGGTATGTTCCAAAGCCTCTTCTTTAAACCTTGTATTCGATATATCAACCCGTCTCCGAAATATGTTAGCGCGCCACGAAGTGTGATAAGAAACATGGGTCAGTAGGGGTTTCCGAGGGTGTCACTGTAAAGGGAAGTCGATTTCCGAAGGGGATCGTACGTTATTTTTACATTGCGCATCAATGACAGCATGAAAAGCTTATGAATCGTATGCAGTAAATCACATTCACAGCGTATTAATATTCATATTTCACTAACTTTGCTACGTGGTTTAATATTGTCTGCATCAGTTTTTGGTTCTTGTAATGCTCTTTTGACTAAAGATCTAGATTATTTTGTAAAACGTATTTTGATTAAACTTTTGTATAGTTTAGAAGGGGGCTTCTAGACAGGCTCAGACTGGCCTGTGCACGTTTTTTGGGTAGAATATATTTCTGCAATGCATGTTAATATTGGAAGAAATGGCTCAGATTCTAATATCAATTTCTGATCGAGCAGCTACTGAATTTTCATGAAACAAATCAACATTTATCTAATTGAATTCATCAACTGTATTTATTTCGTAAGTGAAAATATATCCAGAAGTATTTGAGTCCAACGTTAATGGTAACTTACTTTACCCACTACAATCAAATCTTCTTGGACCGATGGTAAATTTGTAACAAAAATTGTTATTTACTTAACACAATTCTTCTCTTGACTTAAATACGGATTTCAAATCTTCTCTTTTCTTTACAATAAAACGATTTATAATTGTCCTTCGTATCTGTGAATTTTTGTGATCAATTTCTGACTCATTTCATGATCTTTCAGACAAAACGATTACGGGAGAGATGGGCTCTCATTTACAATTGGGATAATAAAAAGTATTTTTTCTTCTTAAGCAAATATTTATTTCTTAGATTAATAGCATAGATTTGGCTAGAATTATTGTGAGAGACATTCTGCAAATTAAAATCAGTCTCAAAGTTATAAAAAGATTTCTGACACACATAAAGCGTGCCCAAGCCTCTCGACGGTCGGGTGGTTTGGGCACCCCTTTGAGAGTTGAGTATGATGATTGAAATCCCCCATATTCCAAAACATAACTTAGCATATACTTACATAAAATATAAATATCAAAAATTAGTTTAAAAAGTAAATTTTTAACTTAATTATCATTTTTATTTATCTAAGATTTGGGGAGATCCATAAAGGTTTATCAAACCTATACTTAGAGCTTCCACTTTTGGTTTTATTGAATGTTTAAGAATTTTTGATTTTCTGTTTTTTTCAAGGCCTGTTTAAGCTGTTCCACCATATATACAAAATTGGAGCATTGGGCATGACCGAACCTCCTTCAAAATAATTGTCCATTGCACCNCCTTCGGCGTACTTTTCAAGTGAATTTTCTTGTGAAGTTCTAGGTGAGATATTTCGGTGTGATATGCAGGACAAATGTTAGTAAATACAAAATGGAAAGGAAACGAAGAAAAACTTACCTTCCCACAGGTCTCTCGTATATGTACTCCGAAATCTCCACAAAATATTTACATTGCCACTCACATAACCACAATCAGCTTGTGACTTCGACAACTGAACGGGATGACTTAATTTATAGACGGATAGTGTTGACAGTTAACGAACTGAACTACCATCGTAAAAATAATTTAAAATCGTACCACGCAATTTGAATTACGAACCATGCCTTCCGACTGCCCCTCCCTCGTCTACCACGCCTAAAAGAGGTACATTTCTGTTACTTACTTTACGCCCAGAAATGTACCATATATAAACCACATATGATCCAATATTTACTAAATTAAAGAACACGACACTACCACGTTCATAAGATCTTAATCGACTCGGATTTCTCATCACAATTCTCATTATGCTGAGCCTTATGATTCCGTCATATAACTACATTTTTTAATAGTTTGACGGCTTCCTACTTCAGGTAGCGTTGATTTAACACTGTACAGAGTTATTCGTGTACTTGGTTTCTAAGCATCTATTGAGTATATGCTTTATTAATCCTGTCCATTGACAGGACACACGGGCAGTGGTGATATTTGCATGACGCAACATGTACCCCACTCATATTCATAATAATTTACTATTTGCCATTTTTAACAATAAATTGACTTGTTAGGGAATCTTGAAATAAGAAATAAGTGGCAGAATCTATTTTAGGCTAATAAGTTTTGGTTACTACGATGAGGGGTACAACAAAACTATAAAATAGAACGTAGTAAGATCGAAAAAATATATTGTATCCTTCAAGACGCCAAAATAAAGATGGCCGTAATGTTGGTGTGTTGTAAAAAGGAAACTCGTTATGAGACTTAAACGCAAAATCCTCCTAGATATTGTTATATCTCATGTTTCTAAAAACCCGATGCCAACCTAGAATCTGGAAGGAATGAACAAACCTTGGAGAATTCGAATGGCTACACTTTAGATTTCACCCCTTGTGTCTTTGCCTCTCGACTGGGAACAATGGTTTGGATTATTATGCGTGAGAGAATATGCTCCACTTGGAGCACCCAACACGAGGATGAGCCGCTTTTACATTATAAAGCTCTTCGCGGCGCGAGGACGAGGACGAAGCATGAAGTCCAGACACGGGGGTCTCGAGTGGACGCAGCTATTGCATTAACGGCAGAGTGGACGCAACGAGCACCCTGGTCTCTCACCGCGACCACTCGTCCTCATACAGGACTCCATTTCCTGTTTCCCCACATCCTCCTTCTGCTTTTGGAAACTCTGGTTTCAAGCACGGGTCTAAAGTTTTGCTCTCATACCGATACTGTAATTACAATACTCGTACTATTATAGTTATATACAGTCCTCTCATTCCATATTCTTAAAAAAAGCTGTTTTAGTATTTTCTGGTGAATCAAAATAAATTAATAAATTTACTGTCAAAAAAAACAGTTACAAACTGCGGATGGCCACATGGAGGACAATAAACATATTTTACTGTATTACAGTCTACTATTTTTATTTTTTTTACATTTATGAAACAAGTCTGTCATCCAGGTTTGCTTCCATTTTATTGCCATTTTAATGCTCTTGGAGAATAACCAACTTTAAAACACAATGTTGAAGGATGTCAAGAAGCGACGATAGTTACAAATGAAAAACAACAGATTTATATCATAAAATAAACGTAAGGGGGGCCGTCCTCCCCGGCCACACTAGTGCACTGCAGGGTTAATTCCACATTAAAATGTTATATGCCAATCACAGAATTTGAACTGAAAACACAATAATATTGGAGTCTGGATGGTTTTAGAGCCTTCTAGGAGGCGAAGCAAGTAGTCCTTATCACTCATTATGAGACACCAGGGACTAGGAGTATAGACTTCCGCGCTCTTCGTGGGATATGGTGAGAATTTTCACGCTGCACCAAGTTCANAGTTCCTGCTTCGCCGCTATATCGATCATATTCCTTTCAATATGCATAACAATTTCCCGTCATTCACTTTCGCGTTATGTACTTAAAGATCTTCATCCGCTCTGTAGTCTGGTTTTGTTCACTTGACATTCTACCTCGTATAAACCGTACGTATTCGACGCACTTTCCTGCGCACCGAATATTAGACAGTCGACTTCCTTTTACAATTCACAAAACACGGCCATATATTCCTCACGGTGCACTCCGCATTATTACGCCCGGTTGCACCACTTTTTCCACATGCACTTTGTTGGTTCAGACCTTGCTTATATGACCGGAAGCAGTAAAGTGGCGTTAGATCGTAACGCGCCAAATCATTTAAAAATGTGTTTCAATTCCACGATCCTATAGTCTGGTTCCTTATACTTTCTTCTAATGTTCTCTTTTACTCTTCGTACCACTTTCATATCTGGTGCTTTCTGCTTTTAAATTCCTTCCTTGAACGTCTTTCATAATTGTCATCAGTCGTTCCGACTTGTGTCTCGTCAACTTAAGTACTCCACCTTATATGGAGCTCGTAACTTTTTCAGTTCTTTGTCGTCTTTCAAATCCAATATACGTTTATTCGTGCGCCTTTTTGCTGTCACATTAATTGTCACATTTCTCCTTTTTATATCGTCAGTCAATTTCTTGTGCGGTACCTCCCCGTTTCCGTTTAATTAAGTGCTCTTGTTTCTTGCTTCACCGGTTAGTGGTATTTACTCTATCTAGGTAGGTCTCCTTTTTCATCATTATTATGCCAATGTATTGGTTATGATCGTTAAAGATTGTCTCTTTATCTCTCTGTATCATTACCTCAATCTATCGCTCCATTTCTTGCATTGTATTTCCGAGTTGTTCTGTTAACATTTCCATTAAAGCTCCGGTGCGTCCCAGAAATACGTCTTCTATATTCTCGACTTGCACGCTCAATAATTGTTCCAATCCTAATGCCAACCTGATCTCCATTTCTTTGACTCATGCTTTATTTTCCTCCTCCTCCTTCCTAAGTCGACGTTCCAGGGATTCGTCACTTTCATCTTATCGGCTGTCTCTCTGATCGTTTTCAAGTTTCCCCCTGCTAGTTCTTTCAATTTTACCCTACTAATTCATTCATTTTCAATAATCAATAATAGATTTGTGATGTATTAATAAATTGAGAAATTTCAACATGATCGCACTATAAATGAAAAAACAATTGAATGGATGAAATTGAAAAGTTCCTAGATTTATTGTTCTGTTGTCGCAGGAAGAGTCAATAATCTGTCGTTTTAAAACATAATAAAAATTATGGAAAGTTTCTCTTCCACTTCGCTTTTCTGCCTATAAATCAGGAGAATCTTCCAAAAAACCTGGTAAATTTGACTTGCTTATACATAACAAGTTTTGCGTTTCCTATTGAAGAGATACCTTCCATTTTTTGTCATTTCGTCACTTCAGTGTGATGTTTTGTGTAAAATTTCAAAATCGTGATTTATGGTACATGATGACTTCTTAACGCTTTTCTCACGCCTTTGGAATGGATCGATGCAACGTACTTATGTGCTTCTGTAAGAGTTCAACAATTTTTTTAATGATTTTAATATACTGATTCAAAATCATCAATTCCACCTGTGTTTTGAAAAAAAGAGACTTGTCTCTCAGTAAACATATCGATTGTTTTAAACTTTTCTTCATTATAATAGTGATTTATATCTTTCACTGAACACATTGTAAATTGTGCCTCATTTCAATATTCAACAAAATACATTCTTTCAATTACAACCTGATGTCAAGTATTATGACCACCGGAGCACTTAGTACAATCAACTGTGCACAAACAAAATTTTGTAGCCTGTGGCAAAGCGACTTCCTTTACATAATAACCATAAAAAATTATCCATCCGGGATAATTAATAAATGGGAATTTTGGAACAATTAGTGACGAGTTCGAATGAGATGAACGCGTTTGGCATGCAGTAGTTTAAATCAATTTTAAATAATTAATAATTTCATTCAAACTGCAAAATTGTTTAAATTGTGCAATGCGTATCCCTGATTTCTTCTCATATCCTTTAGGCACATCTCCCAATATTTTCTCCAAATTTAAATTGGTGTTTCTCACAAATGATTTCTACAAAATTTCACCTTATTTATAGCATTAGTGGCAAATATATTTGTAATTTTCCGGTTTTGGTGTATGGAAAATGATACTAAATATCTAAAGAATTGCAAAAACTCTGAAAATAACGAAAACTTGTATTAATATTTTTAAAAATGTATGGCAAGTTTTTATAGATTTGTCTCTTACAATAGATTTGTCTCTTAAAATAGAAATGTCTGTTAATCTCTTAACCCGTAGATAGGGCATATTTGGGGTTGAACGTATTGGTGTCAGGAATCATTAATAACATCGATTTTTTTTTCGTTTTTTGTTGTTGTAATAAAATTCTTTCTTTTTCTTTTTTCTTTTTTTGCATTTCAACATGTGTTAACTAAATCTGAGATGTTCAGGTCATTTCTCTCCGATTATAGATGTAAAATGATTACCCCCAACAATATAAATAAATAAATATATGTAAAATATAGCTTTGATATTTCACTAACAGTATGTTATGTTATTGTTTGATATAAGGAACTTTGTGTTGGAAGAGGGTACAGTTGACGTGATTTCCGGACAGCTAGGATTCTCTGCGGCGTTAGTCTCAGCAGCAATTTGTTCCACGGAAGATCTGCGCTAGCACGAGGGTCTTCCATCAATGCTTCAGTCAAACTTGAAGGAAATCCCATCGCCTTCGACATGCCATCGGAGTTTCATGAATATCATAACTTCGATCCAAAAACCAATTCGCGGAGGAACACTTTTTAGGGAAAGTGTGGGCCACAAAACACGTCAAATGGACGAATAATTTATGGAAGAGAACTAATTCGATATAGATTGCGAAGATAGACCTACGACCTTAAGCGTATTTTGATTACATAGCACCCTGTTCTTAATTCATATTTAAAGTACCACATCAATTCTTATCAAATGAGTTTGGAAATTGAAGGGAGTGTAGCGTAAGTTGATGGAGATAGGAAAACTTCCTTGTAAAATATGCCGTCCTTAAATACATTCTTTCAAAACGTCATGGTTCTCCTTAGCTCTTAGACAATCATTTTAATATCTTCCAATTGGAAAACAATAGTAGAAGAATTGTTTATGCTTTAATGATGGTTTGCTTTTATTTTTATAGTATTGTTGCATCTCAATTAATATCAATTATAAATAATATGATTCTACTTCAATCATTAAACACATTTTATAGTATGTAGTCATTTATTTTTAGCAACAATTATTAAGTGTATTATATTTCGTGAACTTTAAATTCACTATTTCCCATACGTTTGTTCAAAAATATCATATAATTCCTTGATCGTTTTGTACACAAATTTAAGCAATTATTCCCCCCAGGGGACTTACATCTAGTAAGTACGTGTTTGGCAAATACGGTCCCCCGAGCTGAGTCTGGCATTACATCCACTTACTTGTGCTAGGCTCCTTCCTTTCTCTTTCCTGACCTTCCTTGGTCACCTCTTGTTCTCTTCGATCCCGACACTAGTAGGTTGCGAGCGCTAGGGTATCTTTCATTTCCCTCGTTGTAATGTTTTGATGTAATGATATATGTTTTAATATGGTGTAATTCAGGAGGGTTTTTAGTGGGTATGGTTGTGTCGTTCGGCGAGTTCCACACGTGGGGAGAGTCATGTTGGCTCTCCTTAGTGCGTAACTGCATTTTCCCTACCTCGATGTCGACGAGCCGTAAAACCCCACAAAAAAAGCAATTATTGTGAAAACGATGGCACGTTCACTTGCTCGTCATTCACTTATACATGAAACTTAAAAATTTTGTTAGAGAGCCGGAAATCGTAAAAATGAAAAAAGAAACAGGGTTCCTGAGATATTTTAGGTAGTATATGTGGTATTCAAACAATGTACCGGATGTACTATAGTTGATTGCACCGAGTAATCGCGAAAACTTCGGTGCTGCGCAGATACTGTGAAATGATTGCTCCCTTACAATATCCACGAGAACCGTAAAGCGTTTCGCGAAGGATTTTGGCCACGTGAAGCGATAACATTAAATCTATTTTTGTATCAAGAAGTAAATATTTATAGAATAAACGTTTAGTATAGTGGTAGCTGCTTGACAGTAATTAATATTAGAAGTTCTCAAATAGATTAAGGTGATGCACATGACCGATGTTCCGTATCTGGTTCTGGCACATAGCGTAGTGACCATGGCAACCTTTGAAGTTATCGTAACGGAAAACCAACTGGCGGCAGAGGATAACGTCAAAACAACTGTACACGTTAGCCACGGTTCTACACATCTCAGTACGCATTTGGTCCTCGTTTTACGTGGTTCCCTAATAGGTGTGTGCCCCAACTGCTTTCCGAAATTGAACAGCGAAGCACTGTGCGAGTAGAAGTTCCATTTGGATGACGAGATGCGCCACCAACCAAAATATTCTTCCCAAGTTAATGCACTTGGGAAGCGCTAGCGGGCACGCATTCAATTTAGGGTAGGATATGACTGAAAGTATTTTTTCATTGTGTCTGCGTAACATACAACATTTAAATTTTAAATTTCATTAAACTCCCGTTCGAAAATTTAGACTTTTAACACTCAATCCGTTTGTTCTACAGCTTTAAGCTATCTGTAGCTTTGTGTAGCAAAATCTAAAGATGTAAAGTTGAAGCGCTGTGTTTATCACGGCACTAAATAAATGATATACATCCATCATACGATCGTAAGTCTTTAATTATTTATTTATTTTGATTACATTTTGTATTTCTACTAACTATGAGGAGGACTTTGGTAAAAATTGATTGTGTATTAGTGTTAAAGAGCACCTAAAAAAATCATCACTTGATAAATTTTCTTTGCTTCACTATTTGAACAGATTATAATTTTAGTATTTCAGATTATGAAAATTATGCAATATATCATACTTATTGTGGAAAAACAACACAATGTCCATATTTCTTTCAGAAGGATATCAGTTTTGTTCATTAAATCATGCCATATTATGATACTCCTGTAAATTGTTTTGTAAATGTCGGGCACTTCAAGCAATTTTGAAACTGGTGATCCGCATCAAGCTCACCATTATACTATACTGTCTCTGAATATCCCAGAAATCCAAGCACGTGCCCAAAGATATCACCAGCTTCAAACATTTACACGCATCCTTGTGCACGAAGTTCGTCGACGAACTCGAAGTTCAAAGATCCCTGTCCCTGGTCTGTAATAACACTTCTTGCGTCACTCAAATTCACCTCAGTTCGTCCTCGTAATTAACATGTTACAAATGATCATAAAAATTTCCCTCGGGACGCATCACAGAGGAGACAATCAGGAAGAATGGTGTAAAACATTCCAGCAGAGGGATTCTTAATTTCCGAATGAGCAGAGGGAACGCTTATGAAGGTTAGAGATGGGAGGTGTAGAACAATAAAGCAAGCATAACGGATAGTATAAACATTTTATGCACTCTCAACTCCACATTTACAATCGTACCATATTTCAAAAATTTCTGCGATTACCCGCTATTTACTAATTTGGCGGTGTTTGTTAGAGTGCTTACAGTTCTGGTCTATTAAAACTTCGATTTCACGTCGTAGATATGCGTAGATATCGATAAAAACAAAGGAGAGTAAATGATGTAAATTTTTTTTAATATTTCTTCAAAATGTTTTTTAAAAAATTAAAAATGATAATAATTTAGTGGTGAATTATAATAATAAGTGTTAATTTGAAAACATGAAAAATGCGTGGACAACTTAAAAAATCATTTTTGTGATTAACGTGTAAAGACTACCTTCATATCAAGCTCTAAATAAGAATTCGAATGTAAGATGAGTGGAAGCGAAAAAAATAATGTTCCCTAAGAGCTGCAGATATGACCATATGAAGGAAGAATCATTGAGTACCATAAAAATTCAAATGTTCAGTTATTTTGGAAAATACTTTAGCAAGAGAAGGAAGTGAACATACCGTAGTACATGATTAATCTGTTACCTGGCGGTGAGGTTCACCGTAATCTAAGAGATTTCTATGTTTGTGAACCAGAAATGGAAAATAATACCCAAATCAAGTACTTCCTAAGGGAGTCGCCTCAGATGAGGAATCTAGTCTCTACGAGACCACCTCAGAGGTCTTTGGGTTTCACAAGTTGAATGAGAATGGTAGACGGGCCCGAGAGGCGAACGGGATGGCGCAGTTGGTAGGCGCATGAGCGCGTAGAGCTCAAGGTCCCGGGTTCGAATCCCGGTCCCGTCTCCCATTTTCATTCGACGTAACATGATTAATCTGTTACCTGGCGGTGAGGTTCACCGTAATCTAAGAGATTTCTATGTAATTGTAATTACTGAGATTCCGAAACATCGAACCTGTAATGAAGGATTTTATTCCAAAATATATGGTCAAACTCTAACAGTTTGTTATAAATTAGATAAGAGTAATGTTATCTTTCAACTTGTTAAATTAGTTGGAAGTGCCCTTATTTATGACAATATGTATTAATGACGCACAAACTCTTTAATCGTTCGTACTTTCACATTACGTTTCGGAAATGTATGTTCCCCCTCTTCAGATGTATTCTTCTTTTTCTTCTCAAAATTGTACAAAATCCTTATTGTAAATTACATGGTGCACTTTATATTTTCTACAAAAAATATAGAAATTATCTAGTATATCTCATCACTAATCTCCAGTACAATTGTTACAAATATTTAATTTAAATATGTGAAGAAGTACAAACCTGACCGCTCTTATGATGCATGCGTATACTGATTAAAAGTTGTGTAGAACTTATTAAAATTATCTCTTGCTATTTTTGTTGCATGTTCGTCTAGTTGTGGGTCATGCGGTTGTAGCCTGTTGTGCGGCATTCGGTGCTATCCTCCAGCTCTGACCCACCGAACTGAGGCCCATCAGCACTGTGCGGTACAGGCTGTCTTCATGCGAAATAAAGTCAGAGAGACCAGTATTTACATTTTGTTTCGTGCTTTTAAATTAGATATTGAATTTGTAAAATGAGTCACCAAAAATACGATATTTTTTCAATACAATATTATTTTCCCATTGGTTTTTACGGGTTTGTATGTTCTTCAACTTCCGTCATAGGGAATAAACATGACACCAAATTTCATCGCCAACTTAAAAAATTACCTCTTTTACTTAAAGTTACTTTATAGTTGCTTCGTAATAGGAAATTCTTGGGTAATCTACTTTATCTATGTAAAGTAATAAACGTCTCGCCTTGAAATATTGCATAAGTGCAGGAATTTAATGCCCTGAAACCGTGAGACGTGTTTCAACGTCAATTTCGTTACCTCTGATTCAAGAATTCCTGAGATTGAGAACCGGGAAAGATTTTCTGTCAAAACCTTTCTCTTCCAACGTACAGTTAATCTGAAACCGGGCATTAGTGAGTACTCTCTCACTTAGTAGTATACAGGTTTTTAAAGAGACGCATGCAGGTAATAACGAAAAGAATGAAATGTACAGAGTAAGTGGATCCTTTCAAGATTTTCTCGTTATTATTATTATTATTATTATTATTATTATTATTATTATTATTATAAAGAGTATTTCTCACTGTGAGCTCATTTCTAGAACACACTTCTCTGCGTTGAAATGTGCAGTTAACTCGCGTAATTCTCTTATCTTGAGCATCATTGCGTAAAAGTAATAATTATAGCTACTGGTTTTATTTACAAAAATGAATTTCAGGATCGAACAGTGAGAAGTTAATTATTCTACTTTTTTCTTTCTTTTATTTGGCCATACGTTTACCTCGTCTACATAGCTATTCAAAGAAATAATAATAATTTATTTAACAACTATCAATACAAATAAACTCATAATTTGAGTGAATCTGAACTTAGGTTTTCCGGTATTTTAGACAGACTCATTATACGGGAAAAACGTTTACTCATCTGTTTTCCTACCATAGCACAATACATATTGGTACGCTCCCTGTTTGTTACGTCCTGTTATATCATTTTAATCGCATCTCGTACCGTGCACATTCTGCAGGAGACTTCGTGGAATATATTGTAGCTTGTTCTTGTAGATATCATGTCCGAGTCGTTATCTAGCCGTCTAACCCCTACATTCTGTACTCTCAAAATGAAGTCACGTCTTTCCGCATTATATATGTCGGTGTTCCATAACACGTGATTTCTGTCTTCTTTTCCTTTCCCGCAAATACATTCTTCCGTGTCAGTTTTTCGTTGTTTTTTTTTGGTTTTTTTTTCAAAATTTCCGTTTCCAGTTAGCATCTCCATCATTTCTCCTCCTGGTCTAAACCACATTCTGTTCCTAAAGGCAGAAGCCACGTCCGGTATGTAAGAAAAATCTGGTCGTCCTGTTGTTTCATTAGTCCATCGAATCTGCCATGCATACATCAATTCCCTGGTTATTATTTCTCTTCCTCCTTTCTCGTCCGTAGTTATTCTCGTGTCGTTAATGTGTATTTATCCCGTTTTTCTTAGCCAATAACGCAACATCATTTTATGCAAATGAATGTCTATTGGCATTACTCCTAGAAGCACCTCTATACTTGCTGTCGCGACTGTATTGCAGCACAGGCTTGACCGGACTAAACATCTCCGTTGTGTGGAATGTAATAGTCTTTCCATGTGTATCTTTTGTCAGTTTCACCACCCACATACTTGCTGAATAATTTATTATGGGCCTGATTCCTCCTTTATATAATTTAACTAACTCTTGTTGTGGTAGATTTTTGTTATTGTAACCTACCCGTAGTAAACTATAATGTGCTTTTTTTTGCTTTTTCCGTTATATATTATGTGTTCCAGAAAAGTCAAACCATCATCCAAAATAATACCTCAGCATTTGTTAGTACGCACAATTTAGATGCTTTTTCCTCTTAGCTTAATTATTGGATTTCGGCGTGTCTATTGTTGTTTCAAAAATACATATCCTCAGTTTTTTCGTGTGATAACTTCAATACTTTCTGTTCCATAAGTTCTTCATATAGCTTCATAGCACAACTACCTTTCACTTCTATCTCTCGGCGGCTTTATCCTTCTACAAAAAGACTTATATCGTCCGCATATGCTACAACGTAAACATGGTTTTCTTGCATTGTTCTTAGTATATTGTTTATATACAAATTCCATAGCGATGGTGATAAAGATGAGCCCTGTGGACACCCTCTAGAATTTCTTTTTATTGTTGTTTCCCCTCCTTATGTGAGCATTGTTTGTCGTTCAGTTAAGAAAGATCTCAAAATTATTATTAATCGACGACATTCAAGTTTATTGTTGCAATGTCGAAATGATCATGCAGGTAACAGATTAAGTACACCTGAGTCGATCAACCGGCTCTTGCGTGCAGGTGCGCCACACGCTTGCGCAGTTCGGCAGAATTGACGTTCCCGCCTTGAAGATATAGTAAAATATTCTTCAGTAAGCTGTTGTCCCAGAGGCGGACAACAGTGAATCATATCACAGATGCTACTCCCTCGCAAAAGGGTAGTTCAAACTTACGCCACCAGCGCGCCAGTGACCGGCTGAAACTTATTAGTTCTCGAAGGAAATATTTCAGAATTCCTGCGTCAGAGAGCGCGGCGGTAGCTCGACCTTGACCGTCGAATAATATGGTATTCATTTGTTTCTTTTTTATTGTATATTTTTAGGGCTGCTTTTGTACGAGCAACGAGACGAAGAATAAAAAATACGCATTGTATCGTATATAATTTGTTTTATGCTCATTTTTTTCGTATTGAAACATTTATTTAACAATCACATTATAAATAGTGTGAATTATTTCTTGATTGAACACATTATTGGCGAGGCAATTGAATTTCTTCACGACAATGAAATCTTGTTTTTTATAAGCTCCAATNTGTGAAAACGCTGTTCCTAGGATCCTGCTTCCAGCTCCAGATGTCTTCTGGCTGAATATCTTCTGGCAGAAATTTGTGTTTTGTGTTAAGCACTACCAGCTACTTTTTCCTCTTTTTTCGGCTACATTTAGTAGGTCGAGTATTGCATCCTGCGTGCTCTTTCCAACTAAATCACCATATTGGTCTTCACACATTAATCCATTTTCTTCTATATATTCCCCAATTTTCTCACAAAGCCATCGATCCAAAACTTTCCCTAGTGTAGGCAATAGTGTAACTGGGTGATACGAGCTAGCCTTCGTCAAATATCTCTTTCCTTGTTTTTCAAATATTCACAATACTCCTTTGGAAAATCCCCATCATGTATGCATTGGTTATATAAATCCAGAAGCTGTTTATCATATATTTCATACGTAGTTGTAACCATCTCATGATTTATTTTCTCATCCTGGTGCTTTACCTCCCTTTAGGTGTTGTATTATTCTATCGAGTTCTTCTTGTCATCGCTGGACATTCTCCTTCTTGTAGTTGCCATTCCAGCTCCTGTTGTATCATCTCGTCTGGTATTAAACTCCGTAACAACTCATGTCGCAAGTCTTGCCAGATTTCTGTCACTTCACCACTTTCTTTTGTCAATCCATACCAAATCATCTTCCTCTATATCTTGTGGCTTGCTATTAAATAAGGTATTCCCCACCAACTCTTTGATAGGGAATCTTCTAAAAAAAGATTCTCCAAAGCTCTCGCTTTGCTGTCCTTATTGCTTCCTTGAAATCCCTCCTTTCACTCGTATAATCTTCCACTGCCTTTGTTATTTCTTCGTGTTTATTCTTCTCCTTCCGTAAGCGTCGTTGTGCTTTATATTTCTTTCTCTTTCATATTGTTAAGTCCTCTGACTACCAGCATTTTCCTCGTTCTCTTCCTCGCTTTTCCGTGGAGCAAGCATATGCTGCAAGCAATAACGCTACTTGAATAGTATCAATTTTCTCTGTCGTTGAAATTGTTGCATCACTCAGTATTAAGAAATCCCTTGTTCGCCTCGCTCCTTCCTTGTACGTTTTCCAATCTTTTATTCTTATTTGCCTCTGTTTTCCTTGTTCTTGGATATTTCTCTCCTCTCCAAACTCGCATAGAATTCCTAGATGATCGCTCTCAACCCATGTTCCTATTGTCCACACTTTTATTTCGTCACGTTTTAGATTAATCAGTCAGTAGTAAGTCAGTCTGTAGTATATTACTGACTCGTTTTATCCTTTCCTGAATGTCACGGTCCCGTAATTATTTTCTATCGTTAAGTCATGGTCTATAAAACACTGTTCCAACTTCTTTTCCCACTTGTTTGTGAACCGGTCTCCCCACAATACGAGGACCTGGTATCCATTTTTTCCTCTGTTGTCTCTCTTTCATGTGCGCTACTGATCCACTTTGTGGAGTTACCCATCCCCGCCACGAGGAACCGTGCATTATTCTTCTATCAAGTCTACTGGTAGCATTTTTATTTTCACGTCATTATGTTTACTTTATTCTTTTATTCCTTGCAGCCTCACGTATATTCCTGTCATATGTTTACAATCTTATGTATGTATTCCTCATGGAGATTGTTTTTCTTCTGTATCTAATAANCTTTGTGGAGTTACCCATCCCCGCCACGAGGAACCGTGCATTAGTCTTCTATCAAGTCTACTGGTCGCATTTTTCTTTTCACATCATTATGTTTACTGTATTCTTTTATTCCTTGCTGCCTCACGTATATTCCTGTCATATGTTTACAATCTTATGTATGTATTCCTCATGGAGATTGTTTTTCTTCTGTATCTAATAAATACCACAAATACTTCATGCTGAATACTCTAATCTTTGAAATTCTCGTATGTTCCACCCTCTCTCCTGTGCAGTTAATATACAGGCCCACAATATATACGTCAATGTCTTTCTGTGTTACAGATACAAATCTCATTGTCTTGCCGTTTTACATTCGCCAAATATTTGCCACAATCTCATGTTGACTTATCTCATTTGATCTGTCACCCATTTAGCAATTCCTTCGTTAGTCTGACTTTCTTCTACAACCTGTGTTGGAAAGTTCTTAATTATTTAATAGTATTCTGCCCCTTTACTACTGTGTACATTCGTCCTACACAAATTATTTACACAAAGGTATGAGTCGATTGAACTATTGGCTACTAGCTGAATATCCGCAGTATTGCTCACTGCATTCGTTTCAGTCAATAATCAAGCTGAATAGAAAAGGTAAAATTGGAAATGTCAGCAAGGACGTCAATCCATAAAAACATTTTACACATTTCCACACATTGAAAAATAAAATATTGAAGTCCAAGAAATTTGCTTTATATTTACGTATTTGAATTGACAAATTTTAATAACAAATGGTAAGGTAAAATCACAAATTAATTGGTGAGATACAGGGAAAATCTAAAAAACACACATTTCTCCCTGTAGACAAACATAAAACTCCAACAGACGCCTTGTATCCACAGCTAACCACACTCTGATGACAATTAACCAATAAGATTAAAGAATCAATAAAAATACAGCTTATTGTTGAGGTAAAAATGTGATTGGATGTTTTAAAAAATTCTGTTTCATTGTCTAGATGACCTTTTATTGGTTAGATCAATAATGCATTTAATTTCTATGTAAAATTCACACTACTCAATAATGCAATAGTTATGTGTTGTTTCAGCATGGAAAAATGACAAAAAATGAAAAATTATAAAGATACAATACTTATTTCACTTCACATCAGCCCAGACACCAGCTGTTACCACTCTCTCATTTGTCTCGTGAGTCAGGGCGTGTGACTTGAGTGACACACAGGTAGCGCGCTCTATCCGAGAAACTGGAAACTTAATCTTTTCAACTGTTCCTGTCGGGAGCCAACCTTGGCCCCCTCGATACTCGGCCGAGGGGAACTAATCAGAATATAAATACTATATATTTTAAGTGACAACCTCGATTCTGATCATACTGCGCAGGCGCGAGGACACACCTGTATGCATCAGGTGACTATCCGCTTCATATACTTTTGATACCTTTACCTGCATGATCGTTTCAATCGTGTGTGTCTCGTTGGTTTTTCGAAACACACCCTAATTTGAACCGAAAATATCGAAAAATTGTTTCCTAAGCCTCGTTAAACCGGAAACAGTATTTCCTAGAAATTTCAAGTTCAAATTTGAAATACTTTTTTCTCTATCTACATTTGTGGATCAGCCAGGACTACGTTGTATTAAGTACAAATGAACGTACAACAAACACAATGTTAATGTTTTAGATGTTTGATTGCCATGAAAATTGGCACCGAACCGACATTGATCACGAGCAGACGAGGTCAGCTGAAACGTCATTCAGTTCTGTGGGGAAGTACTCGAAACCAAGCTATCTACTACGCCACAAATGTCACCAACACGTTTAAAAGTCATATTGTTAAAAATACACATCCCCTTAATCAAAGATTCCAAATATTTTCATATTATTTTGTACTTTTCTCTATAATAGGTTGCCATAATGAATCTGGAAAAAGATAAAAGCATTAATCACTATTTGTAGCTATTATCCGATATTTACCATTCCTCTCAAAATCAGTTTATTGCCATTCTCGACATGTTAACATCGTAACGCTATGCTTCACAAACAAAACTAGTATTACAACGAAAATAACTGGCAAATCGATAAACATACTCTTTTGATTCTGAAACAATAGAAATTCGTGGTTTGTTTGGATGCTTGATTGGAATTCGATAGCGATAGGATGAAGCGAGAGAGCACTCGCTCATGTCATGATGGTTGTGAGTAAAACTTGATTCTCGTTGGAGAGGAGGTGCGTGATATTTTCTTTCTGAGCCAACGAAGTTATTTCACATTGGAAGACAGGCAGAGTCCACAATACCCACTGTCTATTAATGTACCCTGTTTGTTCTCCTTCGTGCATTTACATGCGTTTCGGTGACGTCAATCTAACTTCAATTGTCACATCTTCGATAGAGCGCAGTGCAACGGTACTACGTGGAAGGACGTGAACGGGAATGAGAGGAATAATGATCTTTTCTATCATACATGTGTAATGAAGCGTGGGGATATTAAAAGTTAAAATCTGTGTGACACCGCTTCTGTCGGTTAAAAAGGGAATTAGTAGAAGGAAATTAAACAAAAAAAGTCAAGTTGTGATGTAATAGGTAAGTAGGATTTTTTATTTTTTCATTACATACGTTAAGATGTAGTAAAAAAAATAATTTGCAAAATCGGACTCGCCCTAAACGAGAAAATTACATAAACGTGCATTCTTATTCCATTTTAGTGCATCGCTACAATATTTTTTAATATCTCCGGTTCCAATGGTTGTAGAAAAATTAAAAAAAGCATAATACTCATGAACGAATAATTTATTGAAGTGATCCTGTATAAATATTTTAAAAATTAATCCTAAACTAAAAAAAGCCAAAATGTATCAAATTTCGTTTTTTGCTCACTAAAAATGAAATAAATAACGAAAAAATCGTCGGAATTTCATGAAAACGTGTATTTTGATGCATAAAATCGTGGTTAAAATTTAAAAATATTGGATTTTTACGGTCACAATTGGCATTTTTCAAAAACAATTCAAATCACCGCCATTTTATGCAAAATCATTGTAGGGCAAATTTGTTTTAATGAATAGGTTTTTTATGTGCTTTCTTGTGAGTATATGAATGAGTTTGTTACTTTATTTAAAATTCCCATTTAGGTCTTAGAAAAAAATTAAATTTTCACTTTTTTGGCATTTCTTTCATGTTTTGCCATTTTTCACATAAAACACATCTTACTGGTTTAACTTTGTAATAAAAAATTATTTGAAAATATTTTTAATCTTTTTTAAGAATTATTAATAATTTAATAAATTTAGTTTCTGAATTATTGAAAACACAAATATTGAAAAGAAAGCATGTGGGGACGATGCAGATATAGTAAAAATGTCCATTTATAAGAAAACTACTTCTAACAAAGGTGTAATCATCGGAGAAGATACAGGTCTATTAATTCTTTTAACTGAGTTAGCGTCATCGATCAAAGATAAAATATATCTTAGAAAGCAACAACAAAAAATGAAACACTGTATTAATAATAATAAATTTATTGTCAAAAAACAGTACAAACTGCGTATGACCACGGGGGGGAAAAAAACTAATTTACTCTCCGGAAGCAAGCAAGGGACCATCCCATCAATTCCGATCAAGGGCCCTAAGGCAGAGGCGGATTCAAAAATTTCAGCAAAAGTTCCTAGATAAGATAAAAAGTTAGCTGCGTGTTATAATACATATATTATGTCAATATGTTTGTAATTTAATGCAAATATGTTTGTAAATTTACATGTACAAGTTATTATCGAACTATAGATTATTCTGAGTACACACAGTTTTCATTTTCATATCTAAATTTAAGAAAATGCATTTCATTTTTACATGCATATTCCGGTTGCGATATAACATCCGCATTTTTGAACCATAGAAAAAGATAATATCTTTCAAAAAATACGGAAAATTCATTTCTACAGAAATGCTAACATTTTATAAACCAGATACTACGAAGGCAGCATTAAGAAGTGCAGGGGAAGAATGTATTAGGGTGGTTAATAGATTTAACCCAACAAAGCATATTGAATTAAATGTTATAAGTTTCATGCTTTTTCAAAAATCGCTTCAAGTGAAAAAACCTATAATTTGTCTTTACTTCCACCAGCATCTGAATCTCTTTATTTGGATGGAAAAAATCTGATTATGGATTAATGCCAAGCACAAATAAACAACAACAATACCAGAGAGTATAATAGAAAAAATAAAGTGTTCCTGCAGAAAAGGTTACAAAAAATATATGCTTATGTAGATCGAAAGATAAAAAAATGCAGTGCCATATGCCGTTTTTGTAAAGGCGCGAATTGTTCAAATTCCCGCAACGAAGTTGTAGATGAAAATGATGAAGACGATGCTGTTTTTGCAGGTGATGAATAAGAAAATCTGGAAATGGTAACTTATGTAAATGATGATTCTATATATACTAGTACAGACTATTTTGATAGTGAAACAAGACAGATTGCAAGTGAATCAGATACACAAATTTTGGATTCCAGTATACACGAACCAGTTTGCGAATTTGAACAAGATGTTTATAATTCTGATGAATCGAGTGAATACAGTGACTTGAATGGCAGGGGCTAAATTAAAAAAGAAAAACATTGCTTTACATTTTGCTTTTTAATAAAATTTTAATTTTAACTAGGAACATTGATTTATTATTTGTAATATATCATTTTATAAGTATTTTAAATTTAATTTATTTTGTATTTTATGATATGTTAATAAAACAATATAATAATATACTTTTTTATATTTTTTAAATGTCAATTTAATATTTTCAAGCACCGTTACCTCTAAACAAATATACAGTTTATNAATTTTAATTTTAACTAGGAACATTGATTTATTATTTGTAATATATCATTTTATAAGTATTTTAAATTTAATTTATTTTGTATTTTATGATATGTTAATAAAACTCAATATAATAATATACTTTTTTATATTTTTTAAATGTCAATTTAATATTTTCAAGCATCGTTACCTCTAAACAAATATACAGTTTAGGTATTTGTTTTGAACTATCAAACGATTCTTTAAATTTTATTAAAAAACATTTTAAAATATTTTTTTATTGAAAAGTTGGCCAATAATTAATGGCAAAAAAGTGAAATTTCAATTTTTTAAGTCCTAAAATAAGCATTTTAAATAAAATAACAAATTCTTGCGTATGCTCTCATGAAGATACATTAATATCTACAAATTAAAAAAATTGTCCTGCGAAGATTTTGCATAATGGCGATGTTTTCAAAAAATGCCGATGGTGGCCGTAAAAATCAAAATTCCTTTTTGAAATTTTAACCATGTGTTTGATCTGAACTAGCCTGGTGGACCGGTTGGCGTCCACATTTCTCATCATTGGGGATTTTAATGCCCATAACACGATTTGGGGCTCTTCACAAATCTGCCCAAAGACTGATATAATAGAAAAACTAAATAACTCTGATATAATAGAAAAACTCGATAACCGAGATATTCGCTCCTTAACACAGGCTACTCCACACACTTCTGTACAGCCTCCAGATATTTATCAGTGCTCGATTTAGCCATCTGCAGTTTCTCTCTTTCCCCAATCTTAGACTGGACAGTTCTTGACGTTCTGTATGGGAGTGACCACTACCCTAATCCAATACATATGAACGGTTTTTGCCCTTTCGGTTTCTCGCCTTTCCCAGTGGATATTTTAAAGTGTGATGAGCCTTTCGTCGATGTGGATGCTATGGCATCTCACTAACGTGGTTCTAGAAGCCTACGATGTTCCCACCCCTAAATCATCATGTAATCCGAGGCATTGACCAGTTCCGTGGTGGAATACGGATTCCGCAAAGACGATCAGCGCTAGAAAGAAATCTTTAACGCGGATTAACAAGTATCCCACTGTTGAAAGTCTCATTGAGTATAAAAGGTAAAGAGTCAGTGCAAAACGACCTCTTCGAGAAAATTAGTCGTCCTCCTGGAAGGCTTACATTTCATCTGTAACAAGCTGTACCACATCGTCAGTCCTATGGTAGAAAGTTCGCAAGATTCAAGGTTCGTGGTCCTCTTTTTCATTCCCAGTCTCAATGTAAATGGACAAATTCAAACTTGACCTGAAGTCATCGCTGATGAACTTGCATCGTACTACGAGAGAGTCTCTTTCGTTTTTCTCCATCGTCTTCGGTTTTTCTCCATCGTTTCTCCAAAAGAAAGCTCGCACGGAAAAGTGTTGTTTGGATTTTTCCAGTTGCAGAGCCGAGAAATATAACATTTCTTTCTCAATGACGAAGTAAACCTTTGCTCTTTCGTCGTCGAAAGATACAACCCCAGGTCCTGATCAAATGCCGCGATGCTAAAACATCTTTCAGATAGGCATGAAATTCCTTCTGAACCTTTTTAACAGTATTTGGAAAGAGCATGCCGTCCCTGTTCAATTGCGTGAAGTCATAGTTATTCCACTTCAGAAGGAGGGAAAAATGGTTCTTATCCATCGCATTTTCGACGGATTTCTCTGACAAGCTGCTTTGCAAATTATTAGAAAGAATGATCAATCGTAGCCTTGTTTAGTCTCTGAAATCCAAAACCTTCTGATCAATATCCAATGTGGTTTTAGAAAACAGCGGTCCATACAAGACCAGCTTGTTGCGTTGTCATCCAACATCTCGTCAACGTTTGTATTGAGAGATGACATTATGACCATCGTTTTTGACCTGGAAAAAGCATACGACACAACCTGGAGGTACGGAATCCTACGTACATTGCACTCGTGAGGATTCCAAGGTTGTCTTCCTCTGTTCCTGCAGATCTTCCTGTCTCAACTGTCATTCCGCGTACTCATTTGTCTGTTTTAAACATCTGGTGGAGGAAAATAACATCATTTTACCTTCTCCATTAAAATACACACATTCCCTTACCCCACCTTGGTCTTCATACAACCAACCATCAACTTTCGACTGTCTCAAGTTTCAAAGCAGGACACTCCAGCTTCTGTGAACCAGCAGCGCTTCAGAGAACTGAAAACATTTTATTTGGATCATATGTTCATATCCACTGATGACTCATCAATGAATGATTCCCTTGGTGCTGCTTTCTACTGCCATAGTGACACCATTTCTTTTCACCTCCATTCCTTCTGTAGCGTGAACACTGCGGAGAAATATGCAATTCTTGAGGCGCTGAAGTTCATTCAGCTATCTTCAATACGACGTGTGGTTCTATGCAGTGACTCTATTAGTGCTCTGTGGTCAGTGNTGCTTTCTACTGCCATAGTGACACCATTTCTTTTCACCTCCATTCCTTCTGTAGCGTGAACACTGCGGAGAAATATGCAATTCTTGAGACGCTGAAGTTCATTCAGCTATCTTCAATACGACGTGTGGTTCTATGCAGTGACTCTATTAGTGCTCTGTGGTCAGTGTCTTCACTGTACACTTCTGACATCCTTACACTGACTATTCAGAATATAAAAAACCATCTTGTAGTACAAATTATTATAATAGTCCTTTGTTGGGTTCTTGTGCACGTGGGTAACGAGGAAGCTGATGAGGTAGCAAAGCGGGGAACAAAGAAGGCAGTCCCAGTTATTCAAACCGTTCCCACGTCAGATTCAAAGTTTGGCATAAGATCGTCTGTACTTAAGACATGGCAACCCAAATGGCAAAATTGCGTCTTCCTCTGTTTCTGCAGTCAAGGAAGGTAAAACACTCCGTTAAGACCTGGTCGTCTTCATCCCGTGTGAACAGACGTAAAGAAGTGATCCTTACGCGTCTTCGTATTGGTCACTGCTATCTTACATATGGTCATATCTTACGCGGTGAACCTCCTCCATCTTGGAACAGAACACTTACCGTGGAACACTTTCTTTTGGAGTGTTTTAAATATAGTACCAGCCAACGGAGACACAATCTACCCAACAGTTTGGACTTTATTTTTGGGCAAAATGAACCGATTTTGATAAGTCTTTTTAGATTCCTTCAAGAATGTGGCCTTTGGCACAGAATCTGATCTTTGTGTGTCTCAAATCCACAAATGAATCGGGACTCTTCTCACAAGTTCTCGGGAGGGTTTGGATTTAAATCTTTCTTTCTTTTTCTTAAAATTTACATTTTTTAAAAATTACTTCTTCTTCTTTATAATGTTTTAGAAAAATGTTTCCTCTATTTTCTTGTCTTTTTATGTTTGTCATATGCTAATGCAGAAGGGTTTTAGTGGGTATGGTCGAGCGATTCGGCGAGTCCCACGTGCGGGGAGAGTCATGTTGGCTCTCCTTAGTGCGTAACAACATTTTTCGTACCTGTACAAAAATGTTAGGGCAGTAATGACCTCGATGTCGACGATCCGTAAAACCCCAATATAGAAATTAACCACGTGTTTATAGCATCCAAATACACGTTTTCTCCTATTTTTATGAAAATTTACCGATTTTTTCGTTATTTATTGCATTTTTAGTAAAATAAAATTTCATTCATTTTGATTTTTTGAGGATAAATACTATATATACATCCTAGACATACTACTAGATTTATATACATACTAGACATAAAAAGTGAATATAAATCATATTGCATCAGAAGGTCTTGACTTTTTCATTTACTTATGCACAAAGTAAACTCATCAATTCTTCGAAGTTCATAATACTTAATTATAATATTAAAAAATAATAAAATGATTCTATTAGGGAATGGCACTGTAAGAAATCGCTCTTTCATACGACAATATTTTTCAGTGAATTACACCAAAATTGCTGAAAACGTTACAGAGAAAAAGAATTTGGAAACTTATAGAATATGTGACATATTGGTATCATAATGGCATTTTTAATAGAATTATAAATAACAGATAAACTTGGCAAACAATTAAAACAATTTGACGACAGTTTAGATTGCAAATAAATGAATAATGAATTCCTCAAGAGGTAACAGTTGTTTTGCCAATCTCGTATCTCTTCCTTTATTTTGCCTTCATTAGACAACCTTAAAAAATGTAATCTAGGAAAGTATCAACTTTGTATAATGCATGATTTTTGGGCGTCATTGTTTCACTGCTATTCATACTAATTGAAATATATGAATTGGTATTGAATAAAATCATTTGTACAACTTTGTGACATTTTCATCAAACGGTGCTATTTTACAAAATGAACGTGATACAAAATGATTTCGTATAATTGAACAAAGTACAAAATATTATGCATAAAGTTAAATGTAAATCCGTTTCAAAATAATGTGAAATTAACTTACCATATTTGCTTTAGAGAGTTTGTAAAAACTGTGAATTTTGTAGTATTTATTGTACGAAACTCATACTCTATTCAGAAGAGGATAATGGGAAAATAGAGAAGCATAAGTAAAACTTTCCCCGAATTGAGCAATTATATTACGGAAGTATTGTTTTAGTTTTAAATAATTTGTAAATATTATGATTATTTATCGAAACTAGAAATTAATTAATTTTGTGATACTGTAACATTAGTATACTTTGCAATTTGATCCAGATCAAGTATATTCAACATAATGTCATTTCGAAAGAAAATCAGTTCCAGAATGAGGTTGGATACTAATTCTAAGTAAGTAAGAAATTTTGATCGAGTTATTTAGATTTGGGTATGTTTCATATTTTACTCACATTTTAAAACACGTCATTACGTTTACCTGTAAATTTATATAAAATAGGTAAAAATGATACCACGCTAATATTTGGCATTTACTTGATAAAATCACACGCCCATTCCTAACTGTGATTAAATGAATCTTTTTTATTGAGCAAATTTTCAGCCTCCATATTGCATAAATAAGGATATCTATTTTACCTTCTCGTGTCATATTTGTTTGTTTTTTCTAGTGTTTGCTTTTATCATGCTTTTTTCACATTATTCAAGTCCCCATGGCAACGAGGGCAGACTATTATATTTAAAACAATGTTATAACCATTGAACTCGGCGACCGAATACGACAGCATGGGTGACATGGCAATTAGCGAGGGCGTATCGAGGACTTCTGTGAGGTGGAATGTACTCATATGTACTCAGGAAGCATGACAGCACCGCTCCGGATGAAAAAAAAACTTATTGGAGCATAAATGGCATTCTTGTTTAACGTTTGCTCCAAGTGAAACCTCACACCTCAGTGCACGAAACACTGAAGCAATGAAAAGTGTTTTTGCTCGTGGCATTTATAAAATCTATGTTTAGCAACGTTGTACTATCTTCACATTAATTTGAATCGCAAATAATTGGAAAAAGAAGTGGCTTCCGTCTTTTTTTGTCACGTCCCTTTTTTTAAGATTTCCCTACGCACACGCACTGACGAAGGCGGAAACCTAAACTGTTTAGTTCAATGTGAGTAGCTTTTGTGTGTTTCTTTCTCTACTTTTTTTCTGTCTGTTAACGACTTAATTACTACAAGAGAGTAGTGTCGCATTTTTTCCAGAAAATAAATAAAGAAATCTTGAAAATAAAGTCGTTGTCTACGTCACTACTGTCGTCTACGTAACTGATGAAGGCGCGAGCTGAAATTGTTTCTTCAAATATGTGAGTTTTTTTAATGCTTTTTTAATATTTTTCACCCCTTTAAAAACATTTTAAATATTTTGAAGAATTATATATATTTTATATATACACACATATATACATACTAATCGTAGCAATTTGAATTTTTTTTTTAATATTGAAGTATTAGTAAGATTTTTCTCCCTGGAATATTATTTGTATAGACATTCTTTTACATTAATTCAAGTTAGTTAAACATTCCTCTCGTAAAGTTGGTAAAGTTTGCAAATTTCAAGTGGTCGAACTTTTACTTCTCAAGGGTGAAGTCAATTTTCACTTGAAGCAGACGTTGCTACATTGTGTCATTTATACGCATCATATAACATATAAATAATAGTGAAGGCCAGTCTCCTAAATGTCCTTCATACAGGAGACCTAGGTTATTGTCTGCAGTTACCTGGCAACTAAAAAATTGTTGATTCGACCTACTTCATCCATTCCGCTCCGAGTCGTGACACGAGAAACATCGTTTCAGTATCCGTTCCGCCAGTCGTGAGTTTGATGTTTAAGTATGTAAGAAAAGCTGCATTACCAGGGAGGGGGGGAATCATTATAGGAGGACTTCGAAGCTTGTTTGGAAGTAACCTGTAGCCCTCCCAGTAGATGGCTCTGCCTATGACGACGACTGCGCGCTCTACACGAACGGTTGCGGATCTAACGGGTGCGGGACTCGACAAGCATGGACTAGCACAACAATGAAACAAAGTAGGTGTACTAGCGCGTATACTGTGACACTGGCGGCAACGGCAACGAGAAAATATCGAGGAAGCATGTATGTTGTATTAAACAATGCTTTAGTGCAAGTGGCTGTGGGGAATATTTCTTGTTTTCCCAAGAATGAAAGGCGGTAAGTCTTACTTACTATCATAATTAGAAAATTAATGGTATGCATTTATTTTCCACGTGGAGTTACGAAAATGTGGCTTCTTGTTTGGTAATGCATCCTGCATCTTTCTTTAAGTACTGTTTTATACAAATGGTGAAGATGTGTAAGATCTTCTTTGTTTCTGATAATCGTTGTAAATTGCAGACTTGAAGAAGTAGTTCGTGATACAATGGTTCATGCGATTTGTGTAACACACGATGACCTGTAAGCAAATCTTCAGTTGCTTGATGGCTTTGTTGGTTATAAGCATTGTGCTCAACATGACTGGGAATGTATGATCCGGCCGCTAAATAAATAGTTTTAAGTATTTATTTAATGTGATGTATACATTTATTAAGAAATTAATACATTCCATGAAATTTTTATATGCTTCAAAATGTTTATTTCATGTGTTAAAATTTAATAATAGTGTATTACACGAAAATACTTATAATAAATGTATTAAGTTAAAAATGCAAATCCCATGTTTTCTTTCAGCACTATTCCTTTCTTTGAAATAATTTCAGAGTGATGTGTGAATTATGAAATAAATTCCAAGCATAAAGCTACGACGGGTAGGATTGTACGATGGATTGAGGTTTTGGAAGGGGGGAGAGGGAGGAAGGAGACCTAGCGGTTACTGGCGCTACTAACCTAACCTGTAGCCGTCCCGCCAGATGTCGCGCAAAACAGTTCCATTTGTGAGTATGGGAGATTCCCATCTGTAGTAGTCTGTGTGCATTACTTAGAAACTGTGACAAACTAACGCACCAAGACAACTAACTTTACAAATCTTGATTGTTAATAAAACAATTCGAATATGACTCTCGCTTAGAAATGTATAAAATTAATCATGACTATACTTTGTCCTGCGTTGAGATAAATATAAAATGTAATAAATGTTAAACTTGTTTAGTTGGATCACTTTTTTAAGTTTTCTTACAGTTGCTAGCTTATTTCATATTTTTGTGTGGGTTCATCGAGAACAAGCGAGATATTGTAGCGGTACAATTTAAAGCAATAGTCAAAGATGAAATCCAACCCTAGACACTTCCCTACACTCAACTTTTAAACTGCGTTACTTCCATGTAGTAATCGCAGCACTTTACATCGATTTATCTTACTGTCCGCGAATTGTATTATGGCTGTACTTTCCCTTAATTGTGTGAGCGAGTTTTTTTTAGCCATCATCTAGTTTGAATCGTAAATCATTTCTAATTTTTATTCATCATGCCAAAAAACCCACTTGGAAAGATTTTGTATCAAATAAAATAGGGATCAAATGTGAATAACTTCTGTGAATCTCTAAAACTATTTTGAGAATTGGAAGTATTTAGTAATGGAACTGCTAATTGATAAGGGTTAGTTAACAATAAAGTTTGAATATTAGTCCGGCAGGTGAGGGGAATGAAAACTTGTGGGTCATTATAATGAAGAAACAAGTGAAATGAAATATAATGGATCATCCGTGTGAATATAGTAGATAAAGAGTTGTAAATCTTGAAATAAACTGAGTAATATTGGCACAACAGTGCAATGAGGAGTTACTGAAATAAAGAGTTGAAAATAGAAAAAATCATTTCACCGTATCTTTAAAAATGGAATTGGAATCTAGATAGCTTTAGGAACCTTGAAGAACATGTGAACAAATATTTCCCAAAATAAATTTGAAGAACACAATGAATTTCAGGATTTAGCGACGGAGATGCGAGAGAATATATTTAGCATCCTTACAAAAAATTAAACCACTAAACCAGAAAAAGATCTAAAAAAAAAAGGGAAAATACATAGAATATCCCGTGGGAAATAAGATAATTTCCGTGGAAGTGTAGAGCGTCCAAAATCATCCCACTTGAGACAGCTGAATCTCTCAAGAGAAGCATTTCATTAGTAATCCAATTAGTGCTGGCAAATACTTTCTGCAACTGGTTGGAGAATTGCAAGTGTTTTGGAGATTCAACGACTCTGATTTTGTAATTAAAGTAGGAACTAAACCTTAACTGGAGATACGCGTAGGAGTAAAGATTTGGAATACGCTGGGATGGGAAAGTAGGTATCTGCAAATAGCAGATGCGACACTATACGTACCGAAGTACGCGACACAGTAGAACACAAAGACACCACGCGATTCAACGAAAAACAAGTTGAATTTTAGATATATGACATAACCTCAAAAAATAAGCTAATTGGTTATTTAACAATATTTTTCCCAAGAAGAACTGCGCTATTATATCTGCCAGTTGGTAATATAATAGAGTTAACTGTCCGTTCATTAGATGGTTGACGATGATGGTCCTTAGATTGTTTGGGATGAGTGATCAAAAATTTCACTCTGATACATTTTAAAACATTGATGTTATGAAGCGATAAATTTACTGCGTCGCCAATTTTCACGCACAATGTACATTAATACTGGACAAAGAAGTTCATTATTACAAACGTTGCATATCAGAAATACTCTCTGAAGTTTGTATACGCACAGGCACAGAAAAGATTTCTGGTATTTACGATATTATAACTTGCTTGCAGTTTCTGCTTTTTGTAAACATATTTTGTGTTCATATTTTAGTTTAATATCATGTTCAACTGTTTTGCTTCTTGTTATAAATTGTACCACTTGTCGACGACTGCATAAAATCGAAACATCGTGAGCTTTTAATCACTAATGTATAATGTCCGTCCGTTAAAAGTCCATAATTATTCATTCATGGGTTCTCGGTTAACAAGGACAAAAATTGTTGGAAAGTATTTTCAAAAACCGCAGGAAAGTTAAAATGAATAAAAGAGAATAAATAAAAGGTAAACTGCGAAGGAAAATAAAGAGGACAAAAGCATATGTTTCAGTAGAAGAAAAACAAATATTGAAATGTTAAAAGAAATAATTGTAATAATATAGATTAAAAAGAAGAAAAATAAATTCAATGTAATCTCTTTGTTGGTAACTGGGATATGAAAGATATGTACGGAAATGAAAAAAATGCTACGAATGCATTACTAGCAAAATAAGGATATCACGAGAATTGATTATTTTCGTTAAGTGACAAGAAGTAAACTAAAAAAGTTAATGAATTTCCTGCTCCTCAACTCTTCAACCTGATTTCATCCCCTTCTAAATTTATTTATCTCTTGAAGCGCGTTTACGCTCGTCATTCTTCTTACTTAACTTCATTTATGTTCTTGTGGTTTTTGAATCCTAAAAATTATAAATACTATGAAGCATTCTTATCGGTAACTACTTCAGAGGTATAAACGTGTACTCGTCTGTTGGTAGAGATAATTATAAAATGAAAATATTTTTGATAGATTTATTACACCACTCATTATTAGTGTGTACTGCAAGATTAGTTTGCTAGAGAAGAATAATCCGACACAAAGAGTTTCTTAAATGAATAACGTGGTACGTTCTAAGCATTATAATGTGTAGTTTGTAGCTCTCTAATGTGCCTATTTTCTGCTATCATAAAAGATTCTTCTTTGGTGTGTGGGAGATGAATGATATTTTTTTGATATGAAATATATGTTCGAAAGAAGAACGTGAATGTCGTTCTCAATAATTAATAATATATGCAACGGAAGCAGAGAACCAGCTAGAAGAGAATTTTTTTTACAGTACATTAAAAGTTCATTTACACATTGTTTAACACATTTACACATTCCTGACTCATGGGACATTTGTAATATATTTTCATTTCATACTTCTTTTCCAGAGTTGATGTGAACAAACTGTAATCAAAATACACGAATACAGGAGAAAATAAATTCCATTTTGACAGATTAAAAAAAAAGAGATACTCAAAAATAAATGAAAATAGATAACGTTGTAATGTCATATTTTTATTATTAATGTCAAAATTACACGATTTGATTCTGATAATATGTTAAACTTCAAACATCAAACGACAAGTGAAATGTCCATCCTGAAATGACTATCTGCGTACATCCTTTTGTGACAGCACCAATGTGTACACCCGACTGAATTTCCTGTGTTGCATTTATTGCTCTACAAAGAAGCCTACTTCACCATTTGATTCCTGCATTCCCTTGTGAGTTAAAGCTATCTCAGTGGCGGAATTCCACCCTTTTGCACAAGGTTCACTGCAAATCAGCATTGACCACAACACTAGCAATCCAACAAAGACCGTCTCTATCCATTTGAACAAAGAGAATGGATAACGATAAACAAACAATTCAAAATCAAGTACAAAGAGTTACAGAACGCGGTGGCGAAGTTGGACTATTGCAGCCATAGCCACTTTTAGAGATTGAAAGAATTTCCTCTTATTAAATCTACTCTCGTGGAATACTCCATATATTTATACAAATTGGAAGGATCAAGTGTACGTTCTAGTTTTCTGACTCCTTGGTACAAAACGCTGTGAATAACTGTAGATTTACGATAATGGATCAACTACACCCGTAATTTGTTGAATTTTGGAAAAAAGTCCATATTGTATCGGCATCATTGTGTATAATTAACTCGTTATAGTGTAGTATGTATATTTAATTCGGAAGTATATTATAGTGGACATTGTGTTCTTTGATGTAAATTTTCCAAATCTTGATCATTGTAAAGGTATGATTTCATTATATTTAAGTATCTTGTGAATCTCTCCGTCTAGTTATAAGCGCTAACTATATTCTACCCAATGAATTAAACTTATTTCTCTAACGAATGTAAAGACACAGTGATCCATGTCGTTGAAGGGCACAGTGAACCATTTGTTCAATATGCTCCACTTGAAAAATCATTTCCGCTAATCAGAATAAATTTTAATTTTGAACGTGCTTTTAATTAGTTTGGCTTTTGATATATTGATGGAAATAAGAAATAAGAAATAGGAAAACTTATAGTGGTAAAGAAACTTTAAAATACAAAAGACATTACTGTAGTGAAAATATGAACTCATTTTGCCAGGCTGCCATTATTCTATACCGTACCTCATGCTGAAGTCGAAGACGAGCGAAAACGTGAGTCTGATTCCAAGATACGGAAACCTTTGTTTTCTCTGCATAATAGGAACAGAACTTCGCATTTTATTTTATAACGTGCTTAAAAATAGGTTTTATTTTAGTCACAAATCTGTGTTTATCTTGCTTCACAAACGTTGTTGGAAAATGGGTTAGAATTCCCCTCTGAAAGAAAGGATTCATTCTTAGGCAGGAATGGACGTTAAGAAAATTTTATTAGAAGAATATGAATATTGAACTGGGAACCCAGGAAGGTGCAGTTTTTCAATGGCAGAATTTTTCCGTCTCATTTTCATTATTCTATTTAGTGGATGACTATCCTCCAGTAAGTTGGATGGGTGTAAGATAACTTCATGACTGCGATATATCAGACATGAACCGTGGTTTACAGTTGCCCATCCATTATTTCATACAACATCTTGGGCATCTTGTAGCATTTGTATTTTTTTACTTAACTAGGTTATACTTATATGTAAATAAAACTACGAAACTGCTAATTAAGGTTAATGATACATTAGTTATTCACATCATATGCAGATGGAAATATATTTTCATATATAAATGTTCGTAGGTTGTTTTTTTTCAATTTCACCACCCTACTATTTCGTGAAATAAACATCTTGATACAAATTACAGTTTTTATATAGTTTAAGTCAATTTTCATGGAAGTATTTATATTATGTGTGACGTATGATTATAAATCATGCTATTATGTATCAGAGAAAGAGAAATGGTACTCCAGAAATTGAATATATTGTGAAATAAAAATATTATCAGGGTTTTAAATCTCGTCATCACTGAGTTTTTTAGAACAATCATAAATTTAACAAATTGGAATAACTTCCAAATTAACGATAACCTACCATATAGAAATTGTCACATGAAATGGAATTTTGAAATCGAGAATTGAAATGGAATTGAATCATTCACTTAGCACTGAGGGAGATATAGAATGCAAAGGACTGTATATGGACCTGTAAAACCTCAACAAAGTTGGAGGAACGGAGACAATGACTGTTCGATTGCATTCCAAGTATAAGGAATAGAGGGACCTGCAACTCCACCACAAACTGATGCCGTTGCGCTGGGGGAAACCCCATTGACTGACTCCTTAAGATAGATCGGTGGCATTTCAATTCAGCGAATGAACGCCTGCTGCTGGTTACCGCAGTACATCAAATGGTCAGCTGCGGTTGGATGCGATGCTGGTTTACGAAAGAACACTAAGGTTTTTCGTGGTCAACTTCGGAATACACCAATATGGGTATATTGCGGTTTTTAAAACATCAACTTTTGAAATTTGGACGGGACACACTTCCATTTTGTTTTGTCTTAAAAAAGTATTTCAGAATTTATAAAATGTACTAGCTGACTAACCGACGTTGCCCGGGATTTTTCTAAGACAAACCTTCTTTGATTCAGGAAAGAATAAAATATGTATTGTGAGATCAAAATAATTTTACTTACTGGTTTAAAAAAACATGTGGAGCATCTTTATTTTACAAATTTAATACAAAACTTAATTGTATACACTCTACCATCTCGCGGGAGCCGCGTCGGTCGAATTTTCGCTTCCGAGGCATGACGCGCCCACGCCATTTTGTTAAAAGATGTGAACAATCTAAACTTTTCGTCGAAATTTTACAATTTAAAGACCGCTGTTAAAACCACAAAACAAATAATCCATTAAATTTGTTGATTGATTTTTACTTTGTCATATTCGTAATATTTGTGTTTGTTTCGAGTTCGTTGAGATTTTGTGGATAATATCTCAATAATTTTTATATCATTTTATATCATGGATTTCAAAGTTACTTAGCTTACCTCCTCCAAAATCTAGACGACTGAATTTGTAAATTGGCTTATATGTAAATAGCAGTTAAAGGATTTCTTTAACAAGATTCGAACGGAGAGTTGGAAGACGACCAAAATATAGAGGACTATGCCAGAAATGACCCTTTCACTATAGAATTGCTTTTCATTGCATACTGCAGACGGGGAAACGTTTATGAGATAGTATGTGCAATGGTTTTGCATCGCTAGTTTCCTTCTTAAATTACTCTCTTAAATACTTTAACACTTCTATTATTTAAATAATGCATTATCGGTAACTTAGGTTCGTTTTTGTAGTTAGACATATGCTGTCATGGAGAACTCTTTTTGTAGAACTCTTTGAGGCAAACAATATTGCCCTTCATAGTTGTCACCTATCTCTAACCGTTAAGGCAGCGTATGTAAATATAACACTCTTTTACCCGATTTTATCGACATTTATTGTCAAGAACCATTCTATTTTCATCACAGACAACTAAACTATCTCCTTGCCAAATTTCATCACGATCGGTTCAGTGGTTTAGACGTGATCAGGTAGCAAACAGACAGACACGTTTTCGCATTACGCATTTATGTATTATAGTATGAATTTTTGAGGTCGCTACGAAGCTTGAAAACTTTAAAAATTCAGAAATTATAAAGGATGATAGTTATTACTAAAATATATTTCTGAATGTTGAGATTTTATGGATATCTTATTGAAGACGTAAACACATTACGACGTTATTTTCTCCAAATTTCAAAAACCGTCTTAATGGGCACCATTACTGATGAGAATGAGAACATATATTTTGTGGTGCTGTCTTTGACATTGTACAACAAACGAGTATAACTAGAAATCTCATCTTCTAATGTTTTTATTACAATGCACCTATATTACGAGTCACCCTACAAACAGCACTCCCTAGAATCTGCAACATGTACCCATCATAGATTTGCAATGTTGGCAACATAAATTTGCGAGGTTACATATTCTCTTGACTACAAAAAGCCTTATTTTAATATGTCTCAGCCTTTTGTTTCTCCTGATACAATTTCTCCTCGTGGCCTATCTCACTGCTTTTTACGGTTATCTCATATGTGACCCTAATTTGTTCGTTTGTTTGCAAGTATTGTTTTGATTGTATTTTGTACGGTAGTGTATTATATTATTTACTAATCCTATGTAAATGTTTTAGCTGAGAACAGTTCGACATTTCCATGCTAAGTCCCCCTCTCTAATTTTGAGGGTTTAACGTCAAGTTTTAGGTCAGCATTCGACTACACGGGATATCTGGATGTTACTCTTCCAAAAAAATTTCCTCGGTATTTTTCCTTCGCAGCCATATTTCAATAACTGTCGATAGAGGTCTTGTAGGTGCTCCCATACATTACTTCTGAACGATTGAACACCAAGGTTACATTCCCGGCGCATTTGGAAGAGAAGAATAAAATAACGTGTTTGTATTTTGAATGAAAAGAAATAAAGTGTTCGTTGTGGATAAATTAATTATTTCCAAGTACGAGTAAATGTTTTCTGTTTTCTGTAGTTTACTAGAAAAACACGTGTTATTTGCAAAGCTCTGAAATAATAAAATTTAATATTAATCGTTGCATAAGCATAAAATAATCGTTTCCAAAACGGAAATAAAATTATAATGTAGTAAAATGTGAAGTAAATTAGTGTACGTAAGTTTTAATAGATGATATAAGCAAATAGCGATGCACGAAAGGTAGTACGTGTTGTGTGTTACTCGATAACTTCAAATTGCGGTTAAGTCTTTTCTGTTGGAAGGAGACCAAAGAGAGAATGCAATACGTTATACGATTAGCAAGAGCAGTTGCGAGAAAACGCATAGTACTTGGACAAGGTATTCTGTTCAAACCATGTAATTCTGGTCTACGCGATGCTATCCGGATGTGTGATATGGATTTAAATTGTATCAATTCATTGTTTTATTAAGTGCAATGATATTACACGGACTTATGTAGCTTTCTTTTTACATTGTGCATTAGAGAAGAATTAAAATCTTCCTTAAGTCTAGAAATTTCTATTTCTGGGGAAAATGTCAGAAGAAAATGAAACTTACATCCCAACACAAAAAGTCTTTGAGTGCTTAATCTTACAAAAAATATTTGTATTTCTCTGCTTTTATTTTACTGGTTTTCTGAAAGGAAATTCTGTATATTCTCTTTCGATAGTCTTTTTAAAAGCTGAGCAATACTGTGTTATTTCTGACCGTTACTGTACACGCTATCTGCTAGTCGCAGTCACAACATTGATCATACGAGTATTACGTATATTCCCTGAGATAAGAAGGTATCAAGATGACCAAAATATTGCTACTTCAGATGCTCAAAGGCAATACTTTGAAACAAATATGTAAGTAGAACGAAGCGCACAGTTAAATAATATTTTGGATTGAAATTGAAATTTCACATAACTATATTAATATCCGTCTTGAAAACTTCAATAAAATTCTAATTCCCAAATTTCAAACATAGACTTAGCACGATCAGTTTTTTAATCCTTTGATGAATACCTAAGAGGAGAAGTGACCTGGTCACTCGCTTCCAGAAAGATCATTCCAATATTATTTCGATCATTGTAGTTTTGAGTTACTATTATTTCTTTTCACTCAGTTCAGACTGGTTATTTTAATAAAAAGAGTATTATTAATTTAGATTATAAAATGTATAAACCATTCCATTTCGCCGCTTTTCCGTACTATTGTTAGTTTTTTTTCTGGTAATCTGCATAAATAAAAAAAAAGTATGAGGCTATGCATATTCGTTGTTTTTTTACAATGCTAAAACAATGATCATCCAACCAGAAGAAATTTTACCACATTGATGATGAACCTTAACTCCTTTTCCCTTGTCGGAGATGAAGGAAGGTATGATGCCTCTTTTTGTCACGGCAGGGGAAATTACAGGGGTGCCGGATGCCCTTCCTGACGCACCTTCCCGAGGCGTATGATGGATGAATGAAATGGGGGTGAATGATAATGAGTTTATGTTGTGGTGGAATGATAGGCAGGGGAAACGGGAGAACCCCGAGTAAACCTGCCGCGAACACCGCTCCGTCCACCACCTCGGATTCTACTTGGATCGGACCGGATTTGAGCCAGCGTCCCCAGAGGTAGAAGGCGAGTGCGTTAGGCCACGGGTCGCCCTTTTTTACAACATTTTATCACATTATGGTCAAAATATTTAAAATTAAGAAAATTATATATTTCCCAAGGAACTTCACGGATTACCCTTGAACAGACAGAACGGAAGACTTCCTGAATCATCTTAAAGGACTAAAATTGTATACCCTAACATAAGAAATGAAATCCGAGGAGTAATGAAATCAAATATCAAAGGAAAAGGAATTCCCTCAAAAACTTATTGTTTCAAAGGGAAAGATTTTCAAACATTAGACTTCAATGCTTTATACTCTTGTTTGAAATATAGAGCCTCAATTAATAAGAAAAATCGAGATTTAACTTTTCATAATGATAATTACTTGTTAATATTAACTCATTCCATACTCTGTGACGAAATTTACTTATTGAAATTTTGTTTCGCTGAATTGCAAGAGTTTCGTCTATAATGTGTCGGATTATAATTGATTCTGCTGAGTATCGAGGTTTTTTACATTAGTTTATTTCTCGTCGTGTACTAATCTTTGCGGCACTCGTCGATGTTTTCTTTAAAATTATAAAGTCTCACTCATTGGAGTGATCTTTTCGAATCGTATTTATCTGTTATGTCAATGTTCTTGTATGTTATGTTATTATGTACGTCCGTCCCTCACCGTAAAGCGCTGATGCATCGCCAGGGTGAATAACAATTTCGGAAGTGTTAAGTTATGAGGGTAAAAATCACGCGAAATGCTTCCTGCTTAGACGAATACCCGCTGTTTTGTACCCGATGTAGGGACGACCTCACTTTTATAGATCGTTTTCACTCATAAAGGAACTTCATTTATTAATAACCTGTTATACAGATCACAGAGAGATAAATAAAAAAAATTAACAACATAGGTGGAGTAGGAACATGCATAAATTATTCTATTTAATGTACGAGGTAGCCACCTTTAATACGCATCCCTATATACACTATTCCGTGAAAGGATAGAGACGGCAGCCGATTTACGGAGGTTGATCTGTGCTCTCTGACGAGTGAGATTTGAGTCTGAATGCTTCGCGCACCTGCTACGTCACTTCCGACGTGATGGCAGCGAATTTCAACCCTTCTCGTGGACACACGAACTTCCGAACTTTATTTCCACGTACCATGTGCTCCGTCGTGCTCATTACGCCATCCTCGCCCTCTCTCCTCGCTCTCGTCAAGAACTCATTTCATCTATTCCTCTCTTGCTAACCCATTTTCCCAGCATCCTGCACTGCGTGTCCTCACAACTAAGCGAGCTCTGGTAGCGCCACGTCNTGCGTGTCCTCACAACTAAGCGAGCTCTGGTAGCGCCACGTCTGCTAGCGACAAATTGTCCGACTATCACGTCCTACGCTTCGTTGCAGGAAGGGGAACTCCCGGATTACAGTTGAGCTGCCGGAAGATTGGCAGACCTGCAGAGAACAGTACTTCCCGGAAGAGAGTGAAAGAGGAAGGGGGATGGGGTTCAGATGAGTTCCAAAGCTATTGTTAGTGAATTGGGCAAGTTAATTTTCGCATTTTTGAGCAAAAGAATGTAAAAGATAAAAATATTAAATGTCAATAATTTGGAAAACGATGAATCGCTATCTAACAAATAAAATTCGGGAATAGGAATTACTTAAAACTATTTTACTTTGATTGTAGTTATTACTTAGTTTCAAATAAAATAAATAAATATTCAAAGATTTAAATATTATGATGGATGAACACTATATATTTTGTGATATTAAGTTCACAATGTGAAATGATGAAATGACTTAATGATGAAATCGTCGTCAGGTGTTACAAATTATAACAAGAAACGTATCCCCAGAACAATTGAAAGGTTCTAATGACCTAGACGTTGTCGAGCCCTCAGACCCTCAATAAAAAAAACAATTGAACATGGTACTAAAAGTAGATATAATCACCAAATATATTTAATTATCTTGATTGCATAATGGGTGATAATTATAGTTGAATTTGGAATTAAATATTTTTTATAATTCGTAAGGATATCTAAGAAATGTGTAGCTTTACTATTTTAAAACACAAGAAAAGAATGTTTCGTAGTCATAGAATTCCGGAAAATAATGCGACTTTGTAATTTTTATGCTCTGAAATATTTATCACTTACTCCCTTCATCTGTTTTTTAATAATATTTAGAATGCGAGTTGTAGGTTGGTGACTAAGAAATCTGCGAACGCTATCGAAGCTACAAAGGCTGATGCGACACATAATTCAGGGACTGATGACCCCAGTATAAGGAAGAGAATGAAATCTTCAAAAGTAATGAAAAGGTAGAGGATAGAATTCAATGAAGAAGAGTAAAACACTGAGAAGTTTAGCGACAAAGCCATTGTGAATTAATAGCAGAATAATGAAGGAGGTAGAAATGCGGAAAGGAACAGAGATGTGAATGACGTAGAATGTTGTCACAGGTGAAATAATATCAGAGTGAACTAAAAATTGATAGAGTGGGTAAAGGTACAAACGTTAGTTGGGGTTCAAGGTAAAACAAGATAATTATTAAGAATGAAGCACAAAGAAAAATTTGATTGTGAAGAAGTGAAGAAAAAGTTAGTAACGGAATGAACGTACGAACTAACAAAATTTAAAATTAGTAATATGATATGTGACAAAGAAAATTAAGGTACATAATTTAAGCCAAAAATATTAATATGTCAGTAAATTGACTAAAATGATCTAGCAGTGAGAGTTAATGAAATTAGAATATATTTTGTTGAATTTCTGAAAATCTCGACTTGTTGGTCAGAGCGGTTGAATATTCTGTTCGTAATTGTTCCATTTTTTTACTATTGAAAATAATATTGACGCCAATACTTTCTCCAAGTAGTCATGTAAATTAATCTGTGATACAAATGTGATATGAACGAGTATGTTATGTAATGCATCTTACACAGGATTGGTTCGATATTTTTTTCTAATCACAAAATCTTCACCTCGAACATATGTCAGGGAAGAAAGTGAAATATGATGTTTATAGGTTTATTAACAAATGTTAGTTAACTAGCTGCCGTTTGTATTCTATAATTAACTGTTGGAGAAATTGGATAAAAAAAGTTTCTATTCCCGAAGCTTAATTTTTTAGTATGGCTGGTAAATTGAAAGTGACTTAATACGGTTTTCTAAAAGAACATATTAGTGGCGAATACATTTAGAAGGGTGAAAATAAGAACACAATCTGGCGAGCACTCGTAAATTTTTCACATGCCTGAACCCTTGATTTACGTCAGGAACCAGACAGATTTTATATTTTTACTCGTCACTCACAAAATGGTATTTACGCGTTCAAATAAAAATTTTATGCTTTTACAACGTTAAACCATCAAGATATCCTGTAAAGAAAGGGTCAGCATATCATGGAATAAAATTTATTGCATATTCTTTGTACTCGTATGTTTATGAAATATTGATGTATGGGATAAGTCATTCGCTAAACCCCGAGATCTTAACTGTATGGTACTCACTGGGAAAGATGTGGAGTATGATATGACCATTTTCATCTGTGAATTGCATAAATAATGTGATATGAATAAGAATTTTGTATTCAGCATTGTGAACAGTACTTTTATCAGGGTTGATATATTTATAGAGGAGCTTCAGTTATCACTTTTCCTGGTGAACAATTTATATTGGGAAGTATTGATATTAGTTAGCCCCTCCAACATTTGCTGAGAAAAGACAATTCTGAGCTACTTTTTTAAAAATCCCACACAGAAAATTCAGCTACAATTTCCCATTTTGTTTACCCGTGAATACTAGAGATTGCATTTTAGGGTGAAATACAGAGAACTCTAGCGGTTTGTTATGCTTCACAGCAAAAAAGAAAAAAGAAACAAATATGCTTATTTTTTGTTGACTTTCATTTAGTAAGGAACTACATGTGCTCTACTTCTGACTGACTGTTTTAAAATTTATTGGTCGAGTACCTTTTAATTTGGGAGTAGAGACTTGAAATTGAGAGTCAGTGGCCGAAATCACACTAAAATCAATCTAAACGAAAACTTGATCTAAACCTTTCAGATGGATCATCTCTTTTCTCTCAACTGTTTGGACCTAAATGGGTTTTAAAGTTATTATATTCGCTTTAACTGAATTCAAGTTTTCTATTTACAAAACATTCAAATATTTGCAAAAAAATAATAGTTTCCCTTAATCGTAATTTATGGGATAGTCCGTTGTTTGTTCCTCGAGAGTAAATTAGTTTGTCCTCCATGTGGTCAAACACAGTTCGTAACTGTTTTTGACAATAAAATTATTATTATTGCTTTATTATTATCATTGTCATTAACAATTCATTATATTGTTTGAGGCCTGCAATCTTCTGAATTGTAATAACATAAACGACCTGAGTTTTTAGCAGACAATTTAATTTCGAATAAAAAATAATATAAATTCACGACTCAATTTAGAGAAAAAATTGAATAAAAACAACATAAAATGGAAATCGACACTACGTTTCGTCTTTAATGCTAGACGTCATGAGGTGTGCTAGTTCATTATTAGTGAGGAGACAGATTCGATCTAAGCGAGTGCTGGCTATGAAACAGCACACCTTACGAAGTTTCGCATTAGAAACGAAACGTACATTACAGACGAACTGAATGTGTTCGATTTACATTCTAAGAGGTTTTTATATAAATTGTTTTCTTAATTGTGAACTTATCTTAATTTTCATTCGAAATTCAATTGTCTAATAAAAACTCAAGTCATGTGTTTACTCCATTACTTTCCTCGAATCATGTTTTAAATTATATATGTTTTAAATTATACGAAACATGTTTTCAATTATACACGAAACATGTCTTAAATTATATATTTTAAATTTTTAAAATAATTGAAACATGTTTTTAAATATTTTTTAATTTAAAACATGTTTTAAATTAAGAAGTTTTAAATTATATTAAAAACTCAAGTCATGTGTTTACTTCATTACTTTTCACGAAACATGTTTGAAATTATAAATTATTTAATGTTTTAAATTCATTACTTTTCACGAAACATGTTTTAAATATTCAACAGTAGCAAGACGTCAATTATTATTGGAATTAAAAATATAATACATTAAGAAGCGAGTGAACTGGTGTTTGGAGTATTACGAACACTTTACTTCACGAATAGTGTTTATATTACGTTCAACGAACATTTCAAATATTCATCCTCTCTCGGCATGTCATTTTCTAGTGTCCCGCCTAATTTTTCCGATGATCGGACGAGAATGTCACGTGTTGCGACTGCCGTTTCAGTTGCAACTGTTTTTTCGCTGATGTTGAATTATTTTTGTAAATACCGGGTGTTTAACACAAAACACAAAAACTCTGCCAGAAGACATTCAGCCTGAAGACCTCAGCTGCAAGCCGGATCCTGGAGCAGGTTTTTTTTTCAACAAGAATGAATACCAAGAATATCACTTCAAAATAAAAAACACACTTATTGTTGAAGCAGAATTAATCTCATTGGAGCTTATAAAAAATAAGATTTCATTGTCGTGAAGTTTTTTATTGCTATGGCAATAATAAGTTGAAGTTAAGAAATAATTCACACTATTTATAATGTGAATTTTAAATAAATGTTTCAATATGAAAAAATGAGCATAAAACGAATTTTATTAGATACAATACGTATTTTTCAGTCTTCTCCTCGTTTCTCGTAAAAAAAATTAACAGCCTCGAAACAAATGAATGCCATCGTCCTTCGACTGTTCGCGAAGGGCGATAGCTGCGCCCTCTGTGAAAGGAATTCTGAAATATTTCCTTCGAGAACGAATAACCTTGAACGGTCACTGGCGCGCCCTGGTGGCGTAAGTTTAAACTACCCCTTTGCGAGGGAGTAGCAGCTGTGATATGATTCACTGTTGTTCTAGCGACGGCCAACAGCTTACTGAAGAATATACAATATCTTCAAGGCGGGAATGTTAATTTTGCAGAACTACGCTTGCGCAGAACCCACATGCAAACGAGAGTTGACTGATCGCTTCAGGTGCTTTCAATCCGCTACCTGCACGATCCTTTCGAAACATTATATGGGGCCGGCGGCCGGGTTTGTACATCCGTTAAGCCCTTGTTTCTCACAATTAAATCAGAAAATAAATTAAAAAACCTAGTCCACCGGGCAAGGAATAAAAACCTCAAAGCTGTTGTATTCCTCTTTTATTTTATATTTTAATACATTCCTTAGCCATGCTAACATGATAATTGCGTCTGGATGGAAAAAATGAGCCCACGAATGTTTCCCAGAGTCAATCGATCCTACTTCAAAGTAAAACAATTCTACATTTTTATGCGTAAACTTTTTGAACACTAGATAGGGAACGGAGCAATGTATGAATTGAAATATTTTTGGATTAATTTATTGTAATCACTCTGACGGATACAATACAGAAAAGTAAAATATTTTAACAAAAATATAAAATTCACGTGGAACTTGGGTGTACTCGAATTATCTAAATATTACCACGAACACTTCATAATTATTAGTGCTTTCACTTAATAAAATAATTTTAAGTGTAATGCGTTATATAATCCTATTTTTCACAGTTTCGTTAAAAATAACGCTTGAAAAGTTAAATAAAGCGTAAATATGTTTAATCTGACATAGTAGTACGAAAAATAATTGTACGTAATTTCATAATTGTATTGGTTTCTGGATCGTCTCAAACTCATTCATTACTTTCAAAACATTCTTTCATTTTTTCGTTCTATTTACTGCGATTGATAAATTAACTAGAAAATTATTTATATCATGACCACTGTTACAGAAATTCTGCGTTTCTGAGCATTTCTGAACGGTGTCTAGTAGGATCTGANATCCTAAGAAAATCCCGCCTTTAAGTTAGTTAACCAAGAGATGTTCCTGGGTGTAGTAGAACAGCTCCTTAGGTGTCAAATAGTGCTGGTTCTGCCAGTTTGTTGTGAATCCTAGTTAGTATCTAGTACCTGTCCTACCGCCAGAATGATGGCTTACGCCGTGGGAAGGGAGGGCAAGTCATGGTCGTGACAGCGTGGTGTTGGCCCTTTATTTTGTGTTCATGCTTCAATAGTGCAATGATCTACTAGTAGAAACAACGGGCTTTGCAGACGTTCATATTCCATTCTATCCGTATCAAAGTAGCTATCCTCGAGACAGTCTTCAGCAAATGTTTTACCCAAGTGGCAAATTCGATCTAATATTCTTCCACGTCAAGTTCAAGCAATGTTCTCGTGAGCAACTTCTTGTCACATATTTATTCTTGGTGTTAGTGAATCCATTTCGCTAACAACCACTGACTAATTTAATTAAAATGTAATGGGGAGTTCCCTAATTAACGCAGAGAACATTTCGGGTTTGCTTTTTACGTGGTTTTCTCCTAAGAACGAAGTTTTGTTCTAAGGGCCATTGTGATATTCATTCGGATAAGAAATAGCTCCTAAGAATAGAAAACGAAGAAATATTTTTGGAATCTAAACTGTCCGGAAGCAAATGGAAATTATACTTGAAGTTGTTTCTTGGAGCTATAGCTAAATATTCTCAAACACAAAGAGCAATAAATGATAGTTAAAATTCAACTTACATTATAATAATTTGGGAATATTACTACCATATCTAGGAACTCGTGGCAACTGATGTAATAAGTAGAACACAAGAAAAAAATTACAATTTTGTTGACTTTAAATGGTTTAATATTGTTAATTTATGTAATTCAGTAACCAAGTGGTGACCCGTGGCGTAGTGCTTAACGAACCTCTGGGGACTCCGGTTCAAACCCGGTCCGATACAAGTAGAATCCGAGGTGGTGGACGGAGCGGTGTTCGCGGCAGGTTTTCTCGGGGTGTCTCCCGTTTCCCCTGCCTATCATTCCACCACAACATTCACTCATAATCATTCACCCCCATTTCATTCAGGGAAGGTGCGGCAGGAAGGGCATCCGGCACCCGAGTATTCCCCAGCCAAATCATATATCCATCCCCATTCGCCGACCCCACATGAAGTGGGAAAAAGGCTTAGTGAAGGAGTATGTAATTCAGTAACTAATAGGAAGTCATAAATGTTTTATAAAACCAATCTCTTGCTAGCCCCTCTTCAGAGAATCAGAGCAAAACAATAAGCATCGTTTGAACAGCTCTGTGAACTGAGTAGAAGGCTCTAGAAACACATTATTCTCCACCATTTCCTTAGATGTTCTAAGTTTCATAAACACAGTTGCAAAAAGACTGCGACTATCTGTGTCACATCTAATCCATTGCATAAGAAGTAAATTAGGTGCGAGGTCGAGGTTGGCAGATGCCGAGTGCAGGTTGATGTGTGATGTCGCGTTTACTTACGTGAGATCGCAAACGTTAAATGAATTTGTTACACCAATTTGTGTATTATGAATCCTGAGTATGCGTTTAATATTGATCATGTTTGAGTACGAATATTATAAATAAAATTGTGTTGATAAATCGTTTAGAACATTAAATTTTGAATTGTTGTTCATTTTTTCTACGGATTTTATTTTCTTAACGGGGTACGTGTGATTGAATCAAAAAACACACGTAAACCTATCTGATAGAGTAATTAATCATTTAAAATGACTGCCTGTGACAAAGTTTACGTGTCCTTAGAGAACGTTACCTGTGTGGTGTAACATCAAACCGTGCAAGAAACATCAAAAACTCCAGAAATTTATTTTTAGACGTTTCATTAACAATCATTACATGGAGAAACATGTTATAACTATTTCGTGAAATATAGCAGCAACAGTATAATATGTCGTTATCGCTAACGACAAACTCCCAAAGACATGACTACTCCTTTACATCCATTAAGAGCGAATATGAAAAACTCCACGAACTCGTTAATCGATTTAAGAATGAACCAAGATGTTGAAAACCAGGTCTCAATTGATGTGATGTCCTGATATAGTAGCCCGTCAAACTAGTTTCACCTAATTTTACGTTTTTTAAATCGGAGTTTCGAAAAATCCCTTTTTGGTGTGCTTAGACAAGATCGAAGCAAAATTCTGTCAAAAATTAGGCTGTACCGGTCCTTTCGAAGCTAGATACGGTGTAGCAACTGCAGCTACGGCGCAACGCTTATAAAATCTATACTATTTAACTGTAAAAAACCAACTTTGTAAAAACTATTAGTACAAATTTTACTAATTAAAAACAGTTTTATCTATGTCAATGCACAAAACAAAGAACCCATTTCACTTGAGGATTAATTTTTTCCTTCTTAAATTACTCTCGTAAATTTAACTATTTTAACGTCTGTATAAAATAAATTTCGAAAATTTAGGTTAACCCTTGAAGATAGACATGTTTTGCCGTGGACGTTTTTGTAGAATTCATTGAGGCGAACAATATTGTTGTTGTCACCAATCTAACCGCCGCACAGCAAGTTAGCAGAGTATGTTCCTAGCTTCCCGTATCTTTACAGGAAGTGCCATGACACTTCACGTCTTAATTGCTAACTAATCATTTCTCACACAGATTCCAAAAAGCTCTTCAGAGAGAGTTACACCATTTCCTTTCCTTGTTTGCTTCCTTACGAAGTTGTCCTCTAAACTTATACTTTGCAGTACGTACTTGTCGTTCTGACATATTTGCCTTCAGTTTTTTGTGTCAACTTATACACAAGAGAAGTTGAATTTCGTTACCTTTTCTATTTCGAGTCCGGTAAATGCCCATATTTCATTCTTTGGAAAAACGGACCCGTTCTTGAAAGCTATAATGTTTGTCTATATTAACTTCCAAATACTTGCAATAGATCCTTGCAATAGCATTCTAGTTTATCTTTCCAGACCGTGTTACAGCCTCTCCATTGATTTAGACTTAAATTTGCGAATACAAATTCTGGTGTAAACAATTTTTGGTATTGTTTCGTTGTACACGTATATTGTAGCCATCTTTTGCGTCATCAATAAAATAAAATGAACACGAGGAGATTACTCATCCTGAACNTAAAATAAAATTAACACGAGGAGATTACTCATCCTGAAAACGGAGCCATCAAAGTATTAGTCCTCCGAGTTTACCAACGTCTCAGTGAATGCAAAAGATTACAACCCTGTAAATACTGCGAAGTAAGTGAATCATTTAAACTGACACGCCGTTGTATATCAATTTTGTTCACAGATTTTCTCTAACTTGTGCATCGAAACCTACAAACGAAGATTATAGTATTACTTATTCATGTTAAGTGTCCGTCTCCGTTTGTAATAATAGACTCTTAACTTGAGTTTACGCATCGCATACCTTACTCTTATGTGAAGAAACCAGAGAAGTGTGCGCAGATTTCATTTTTCAAATAAATGACAACCCAATGGTCGTCGAGCACGAAGTGTGTGGCACAGTAACCTGCCGATAAGGGTATGCAGTAAACATATCTAAACGCAATTTCACATTGAAAATTTTCAAATATATGGACAAAGAGATGTGGCTAGATCAAACAACTGTGCCGCTAATTTCTACTGCATTATTAAATTTGGTAGTAATGGTGTAAAGATTAAATCGTAAGGTAACAGTAAAAAAAACTTCTCTTCTATGACTAATATGAATGTGATTTTCACTTGTGGCATTTCACAACGTAATTGAGGGATTATAAAGTACGCTTGTCTCTCAAAAGTAATCCAAATTTTACTGAATAAGTAACAAAATATTAACTTATTACATATTAACAATTCATAATCATACAATTACAATGCTTTTTACTTTAAATAAGAAATAAATATAGTCGTATGATTATTAATTTAACTTTGGTTTTGAAAATCATTGCAATGCTATAATATTATGACAAAAATTGGAATTATTGAATTTCCTTTGAAAAATTATCAGGCATCAGAAAAATAAAAACGGAAACGATGGTCTTAATAACACCACTCATAAACTATAACCTATCTCGTCGCGTCGTTTTCGATGGCCCATCAAAACCTAAGGAGGACAAACAGTTGATAAATAAAAATATTCTCACAGAGCACATCCAAGGGAAGTTACAGCATCCTCGTTTCGAAAACTCGTATGAAGAGGAAAGAATCACAAAACACAGAAGCCTCGGTTTTTGGGGATCAGCCACACAACGTCGACGTCACTGGTGTGTCACATTCATGCGTTTTCCACTCCAGTTTCCTAATAGATTTGGAGAACGCTTTCTCTTCAGTTTTATTTCACGTCATAACCACAACTCGGCGGAGGAAACAGCAGAGAGTGATAGTCGGATTAAAAACGGACTAGAACTGTCAACGTAACTTGAAAAAATTTATCTTTCCGCGTCTAGGAGTATCATTTCTTGCAATTGGAAGATAGGAAAGAAAAAATCATAATAATTAAACTACAAGCACCTCATTGTGTGGTGACATTATAATGTTTTATATACTCAACTGTAATTAAAAATTGTTTCACCATGTAGTTTTTGACTGATTGGTGTACGAAATCACAATCCTATTTATATCCGGGGCATTATACCACGTTACAAAATCACCACATTGTCTTTTAAGAAATGCATTGGATTGAATTAACAACAACACATTGTTTTCTATATCTGGAATATACTCACGCTTGCATCCTGACTATGGCTTCGAAGGGTGAACTGTAGGCCACCCACCACCGACATTACTCGGGTTAAGGAAATCTATGAAAGAATTCGTTTCGGTCTACTATGGACCACGATAACGAACCGTAGTTCCAATTCTACGTGGGTTTAATCTCCAGACACAGCGTGAGACCTTTACAGGGGAACAGCGGATAGATATGGTCTAAATTGCCGTATCCAAGAATTGCAACTACGGTTCTAAGCCTCGGATGGTTCACTTTTCCATCATCTGAGCTATATCTGAACTGAAATGAAAAGCTCCAAGTTCTCCGTTCCAACCGGTTATAGAAATCGGGGTAAGCGAGAGCACTAGCTTTGAGCTACGAAACGATAAAAAGAATAAAACATAAGAAAAACGAATAAACAATAAAGTAACCTATATTATGGTAAATTGTTCCCTTATGATAATTTGTTTTATTTATTACAATCAAGTTTGTTTTATTGATGTCGGAATTTTGCTTATTGAAGGAGATTTTTAGAATTAAAATCTTTGCAAAGGAAGCTCTGGAATCTCTAGTCCTGGGATACTCTAATGTGTTAATAGAACCTCTAGATTATGTAATTTAGTTTCCCATTTTTATTGAAAACAATCTATAAGTAATATAAATGTTTTAAATATTTGAGATCTGAGTGAAACCAATAAAATTGTTTTTCATTTATTTATTTACTTATTTATTTCCAGCCAACTGACTATTGGAATACCTCATGTGGAGTTTCTATCACTATAAAGTTTCTAATTTTATTTCCAACTATTTTGGCTAATTGCTGTAGTTTCTTGTCCGTTCTGTAGTCTTGTGTCACCGCTCTAGTACCATAGAGGACTCATTTCTCCCGTCTATCGTAAAGTAATGTTGATCGCATCGTTCCTATTTCTAATGTATATTGGACGGCGTTGGCAAGCCCCAAAACCCCAAGAAAAAACATATTCAACGAGTGAGTCAAATATTTCCTTGATGTTCATTAAATTTATCATTTCTAGGTTGTCAATTTTACATGAATCTCACGTGTTTTTACTCATACTTACTGCAGTCCCATAAAATTTGTTCCGGTGTCTCTTCATCACACTGGCATTAACACATTTTACCATCCTATTTACTGTAAATATGACTTGAAGACACAATGGCCCGTCAGAAATTCAGTTATTATTGGTGTTGATACAAACCATCTTCCGTACATTTGTAACGTCTCGTATATATCCGTATGTCGTTTGTCCATCACTGCATCTGATCTGTCATCCTGACAGTAGCGCCACTGTTCTTTGCAGTAATGGATTCTTTCTTCAGTTTTTATCCTCTCTTCTGAACTTTTGCCCATTAATTTCTCCATTTATCATCATTATTTTCTAATTCCTCCTCTCATCAGTTTTCGAAATTTATCCTTTTGAATGTCAAGATCAAGTGACATTGTTTCCAAAATTACTTGAAACGTTTTACTTGAAACAGTGCGATGGCAACTATTAAGTCTAACTCATCCGTATCATATTTAAACATAATATTTTTAAATTATGTATAAACTTCTATTCTTATCGTATTTATGCATAAAACCAAATGCATGAACATATTGGCCCTGGTTTTTCTCCGTGTTTCCTCCGGGTAGAGGTGGATTTATTATACAGGTTCTCTAGGCTTTGTCTAGGGGCGTGTTTATTGTAACAATAAATCGTGAATTTAGTGGGTTTTTTCAACTCTTATGATTTTTAAACACTAAGAATAATCTATAGTTCGATAATAACTTGCACATGTAATTTTTTGCGTAAAATTACAAACATATTGACACTCTATTAGTATTATAACTCGCAGCTAACTTTGCAGCTTATGTAGGAATTTTGCGGAAATTTTTGAATCCGCCTCTGCTTTAGGGCCCTTGATCGGAATTGATGGGATGGTCCCTTGCTTGCTTCCGGAGAGTAAATTAGTTTATTGTCCTCCACGTGGTCATACGCAGTTTGTACTGTTTTTTGACAATAAATTTATTATTATTATATACAAATTATTTTTTTAAGATTTGCAACATTAAGACAGCAATTTTATACATTACAATTCGTAATATTTTTCAATCTTCAGGGAGTGAATTTGTGCTCAGATTCAGTGCCCGAAGCTTTCTCTCCAAAAATCAATACAATTGATCAATGTAATTTTTATTATATTTCGTGCACCAACCAAAAATACAGACAATCGCTATACATCCGAGTAGTGAAACTTTATAAATTATCAAGCCTTTTGAGACCCATAATATCGTCCACGAAATCACACATTCCACGCGATGAGTATGAACCTATCTGAAGTGATCGTCCGAAAACCAACAGAACGGTGCTATCTCATTTATTTTCACCGCAGTCTCTGTTCTCGGCAGTTTTCTAACTACATCTACCTCTTGGAACCACTGTCACCCTCCTCGCTTCCATCGTCATTCACTTCACCTTTTCCTTTTGCCAAATTTCTTTTCTCTTCCCCTCCAATTCCTTTTTTCTCCCTTCCACGTTCTACTCATCCCAAAGGCTCCACCATCGATGGGGAGTGACTATAAATCTCTGCGCTTCTTTAGTCTCCGCATTCCTCTGAGCTTAGGGTACATATGAATCTGCACGGAAATGTCAATGCTTCTAAGTAAAAAATAGCTCACTATGAATTTATTGATTTATTCACCTAGAAACACTAGCGTAAAATGTGATATAATTAGTAGCAAGATACTAGGAACTATAAAGACTTGAAATCGTTTGATATAGATTTTTATATATTTTTTTGACAGTCATCTGTTGGTTTTATTTTTACGAAGAGTATGATCTTATTCAGTGAAATAAATTGATTTATATACGTTTATTAAGCGTAGTAATACAAAATTAGAAGTTGGTGAACGTTCACTGTTTTGGATGAAGTATAAATAAAATAAAATGCATCCCAACCAATATTTATTGAATATCGAATCCTCTTCTTAAAAATAGATGCCGGAATCTTCAATCAGAATTCAGAATATATAAAGTAAATGTTGATATTTAAAGAAACTCTCTTATTATGAAATGTCTGTCGCTTTAGTTGTATGTTTAAAATAGGTGTGGTGTCAAAACTACAACTAGGTGTTTAAATATTAAATTTTAACTATCTGCTACCAATTCTTTCCTGATAGACTCAAAGCCCAAAAGTGAGAGACACAGACCCTTCAGTGTGAACCTAGATCTATTTGTAACAAACAAACTTCAATGTAGAAGATCATGTAGGTTTATTACTTGCCTTAACAATGCTTTTTATCTTTGGTATACTCACTTCCTTTCATTTTAAAGAAAGAATTGTGTTTCGTTTTGGAGATATTTCATCATATTCGAAGTATATTTTCTTGAGCTAAATCTTGAGAGTTATTTATAACAATAACATTCGACTTTTTGCAGTTAGTTATGTCAAATGTAAAATACTTTCACACCTCAGAAGTCATTACGGCGAATTTAAATATACGAGGAAAAATAATTCAATAACACATTTGCTTCTAACTCGCCAGAATGGAATAATTACAATTCGAACCCAGAACGTCGAACAGTAGGTTTGGATTCCATCGAATTTCATATAAAATCTCAGCGGCAGAGTTTCGAATCCAAGCCTTTCATACAAAAGAACCTTCATAAAATCATAACTTAATGGAGTAATACGAGTAGTGGTATCATGTGATGAAAACCGCTACACTTACAAATGCGAGAGGGTTTTGCATATTGGAAGGCGGAATACAACTCGAACGATAATTCGAAAAATGAACGCTTCGTTGATCGCTCGGAATATAACTCATACTCACACAGTCGTACTAATGAAGAAGTAAATTTTACTTTGAGAGTAAGCAAAGAGTAGTGAAAACGACTACTAATAAACATGGAATAACTCATGCACGAGGTAACTGGGAAGTAGTTACCATGGCAACCGCTAAATCTCGCAAACCCCAGGTTTAAGCTCGAAGTAAGGTCGAAGCAGTAGTTTGTGAATCGACGTAAACAGGAAAATAACTTAAACTCAAATTGTCGAGTGGTTTTGGACGACATATTTCATTTGTACTATTATTGAACTGATGAATCTTCAGTTCCATGCGTGTAGGTCGTGCTTTTAGTCTCTAAGCAATTTCCCATTTTGTCGAATAAGAGTTTTAATAGATGTGTACGTACAATCATGTGAATAAATCTAATTTTACTATGTTTTGTTGTTGTGCAATATTCGAATTCTGACATTTCAATTTGAGTTCTACGTATTCGAATTTAGAACTAGTTCCGTATTATAACCTGTAAGTTGGATAATTTAAATATCAAATAATCTGTATAATTTCTTTTGATAACTATATGCTTTCGTATATTCTTGAGGTATCTAATTATCAGTTTTATTTCCGGCAAACAATGACAATCTTCCATTTTTCTTTACATTATTTTTTTATTTATTTTTATTATGCAAAATGAATTTCTCAAAATAATTCGCATTACGCTTTGAAAATTAATGCATAAAAGATGAACTATGTACAATTTAAATAAATAATTAAAAACTTACGACCTTTTATGGACGAATACTATTTATATTTTCTGTGAAGACCTCACTTATTCGTTCACAAATGGTCTTAAGTTTTAAATTATGTATTTAATTAGATTACATAATGGACGTTAATTGTAGAAGAATATGTATACATTCTGATTTATCAGTAATATCACTAGAGATTACATATCACTCACGTCATGAGACGTTCAGGACTTGCTTGAAATACTGCATTTCTCGATCAAAAGGGCAAAGAACTTACAAGGTGCGACGTTGCCAAGCGTTTATCCGCCATACTCGAGCATTACTCCGAGACTAGTTGGGTCAGCCTTAAAACGCCTTTATTTGTAAAATCTTATTCCTTGTTTACATCACTGTTACGGTAGTAGTAAGTACTCTCGGAGTAAGCCTGTAGTACCGAAGTTACACCGAGCTTTTATTAGTACGACTGACAGGGTCAAAGTCGCAATGCTATTACTACTCGTTTAACAGGGAAGCAGATTTGAACTTACGGGTGCAAGATGGCACTTTTCAAATTGTGAAGCGGCTATCTTGAACTTTTTTGTGCTAATACATCAAGCAATTCCCTACCTTATTCACGTAAAACAGTTTCTCGCGATCTCTCAGGAAATTGATGAGGGACGTGTAGGTGGACATCTCCTCATGGGAGGTGGTTAGATGATGGGACTTAAAATTTTCATACAAATGTACTGTTTATGCCTAATGACACTAAATGCAATGCTTTTCATCACGAATCAATAGATTTAAGTTTGAGAAAACCTCAATTTTCCAAAAGTGGTGAAATGTTGAAAGGGGTGACTCCCAGAGGGTTTCTTCCATTGATGAAAAAACACGTAATCCATGTTCCTTGGACAAGCACACACAATCCTGAGTAGTTTTTGAACTTTGGGAATACACCGTTTTCAGAGGGGGAGGGGGAGAAGGGGGTGGGGTGGGACATCAGATGTGGGGGATGTTTTAATCTCAGCTACTGGAGTGCACATTATTGAGTCTGTAAACGTGAGACTAGCTCTCCCCGACGTTTTGAAGTGTGATATTGTTGCTCGATTCTTTCCAAATTTGCATTTCTCTTCACTATAAGGGTGTCCCAGCGCAATGAGGGTGTTTCAGAGAGCCCCCAATGAGGAAGTGTCTTGATAAAACGCAGGAGCTTCCTCATCCCAAATTGCACTCTGATACATTCTAAGACATAGTTAGGAAGCGATCAATTTACTGCACCGCCAATTTTGTGGGCAATGTATTTTCACTCGAATTTATGAATTTTGAATAGTGTTCTTGTGCACTGAAGAGCACAGATTCATAAAGAGTAGATTTTAATGGAATTTTACTAACTAATAAAGAGCCATTCAAGTCCTGTTTTGGAGATTAAATACAGAATATTTTTGTCATTGAACGACAATATTTTAATCAAAACATTCTATATTTTCGAATGTGTAGTGTCAAAATGTACTGTAATTGCATCCATTTTATTAGTGAAATAGATTCTAATTAAAACACGTCTTTTGAATGCATTACATAGAGAGCAATAATTCACGGGAAGCATTGTTGTCCCTTCTAATTTCTCTAATTACAATAGTAAACAATGTTGGAACTTAATAGTGGATTTCAAAAAATATATAAGTACTGATTTGATTCTATTTGGGATATTTTATGAAACGGTATTTAGAAATCGAATGCAAAATCTAAAGCTTAAAAATTTCCTGGTTTGAAGTTTTGATTAAACTTGAGATTTTCAAATTTCTTGTCACAAAATTCATAAAACCTTTCCTGCATTGCACACCAACTTTTATACCTATCATAAAAATTGTCTATGCTGTTTGAAAAGAAAACTATAAGGTTTCGTAAAAAACGTATATGCTCTAGTAAAATTGTTTGACTATGAGCAGCAATTTTGTACTGGAAACTTCCTAAATTAATAAAACGATTATAGATTTTTGATCTGAAAAAAAAAAATTAAGTGATCATGTTGCAACTGAACATGTCTTTAAAATATTTATAATGTTTATTTTGATACCTGCTTTGTTTTAAAGATTACGTTCAAAAGTGTCAAACATATTCATGAATTTATTGGCGAAGCAGGATAAAATTTTATGATTTTGCCTTTCTAATATACATCAAAATGACTTATGTTTAAAGAAAATTTCAAAATTATTTTGGTTTTGCACTGATGAGATATATTTTTATTTCGAGATGCTTTCGTTTATAGTAAAGGTACAATGTAAGTAACCCAAACCTCTACAACGATCATATTACGTAATAAAATTATTTACGAGCTTGAATATCATCTCAAACACACAATCCCACAATATAATGAGGAATTTCAGCTGACTTTTTCACTTTTTCCTTCTATGCTCCCTTCAAAAGTCACATCAACTTCTGCTTAAGCTTTCAGACTAAAAGCACTTGAATGAAAATAGTTTGAGCTCACTTAATTTAGAACTCTTGTTAACAGCTGACATAGCGCGTGTTAATTTACCAAAGTGGGGGTGACCTTTTCGCTTGCCCGCGTTGCGAGGATAGATATCTTTTGTGGATCTTATCTTTTCTTAAAGGAATAACGTTGCTTTTTTTTCTAACCAAAATCACAAAGAGCGGACATTCCGAGGAGGAAGAGGAAGGAAGAAGTTACGGAAGCGAGGGAAAAGTGACGGCACAAAGTCTCACGAATCCTGGAAGGAGAAAAGTTTAATTTTCTTTGTTTGCAAGCTCTACGATATCTGCTTTAGATTCCAAAACGCCTTTCAGTTAAATTGAGGAAAACAGTTATAATTAATAGTAATTTTAACTATCATTAAACACTTCAGGTATTGAACTCGGGAATAAACTATTCATTCGTTTAAGTCAATTCTCAGCAATTAATGTCGTCTAAAGAAAGAAGAAATACTTCAGCTTTCCCCAGATTATTAAAGTTGTTATTAAGTTGAAACTGTCCGTCCGTAGCGGCCAGAAGTAGCTGCTGATAGTTATTGATAATCATAATTTTTATTACTGCAATTGAGCTGTCATGCCCGGTGGCAGAAATTAAACACATAAAATATACATCAACAATACACAACAATTCCAACAACAAAAATAAAACGAGGATATACAAAATCATACATGAATTAAAATAATAATGTGTTAAAATAAGAGTATATTAAAATACGAAAAGTATTAAAATAAAAATAAGAAAAGTATTAAGATGAGAAATGTATTTAAAAATATAATTTCATACCATTTAAAAACTAAATTTCATAATTCAATTCATTAAAAAAATAAAGTAATTTTTTATCTTAAATTTAATTATTTAAAGTAATTTATCTTAAATTCAATTATTAAAGCAATTCAAAATTAAATACAATTATTCAAAGTAATTTAAAATTAAAATTAAATTCAATTATTTAAAGTAATTTAAAATTAAATTAAAGTATTCAAACTAAATTAAATAATGACTGAGCCAAACTCTAAAAAATATGTTTAATAATTACACTCAGGAAACCGACCCAGACACTTGAATCACTTAGGTGTACATCACTTCACTCACACTTTTACTTATTTCCCTTTCTGACTCCCCTATTGCCCTCCTTACAACACTATCCTACCCACCATCCTTTTCAAAACCTGCCGTCGCTCAAGGTCAAGGACACCACTGTGGACTGGTCCACAAGTGTCAAGTACCTTGGGATTACGATGGACAGGAAACTTTGCTGGCAAGAACAAGCCAAATCTGTCTCTTCCAAAATGAACAGCGCGCTCGCTCGTCTTTCCCCTATCTTCCGAAATCGCAGGATCCGGCTCCAGGTGAAGCTCCGCATTTATAAAGCGTGTGTTCGCAGTCTTGCGCTCTACGCCTGCGAAACCTGGGCCACCACTTCTCGGAAAAACCATCATCGACTTCACGTCATCGAGAACCGGTTCCTGCGGATGGCTGTACGACCGCCGTTGGGCACTCGCAATTCCCATCTCAGACTTATTTCAAAACTTGACCCCATCACTAAAATTATCTTCAATCAATCTCAGAAAAACCTCCGTAAGGCATTCCACGACCCCTCCCCTGACAACCATTTTAAAATGTTCTACCGTCATCTCAGACGCAGGGTTAATCCTGCAGCTGTTCGCAGATACTCTTCTGATATTCTTCAACTGTCCTATCACACTTTTGACCCCTAGTTTTTTTTTTCCTTCTCCTTCTTAACACTTCATACTTATAAACCATCTATACTTCTACCCCTCTTTCCTCTCACTCCAATCCCTAATGAGTGCCTAAGTCGCCGGTTGCCGGCGGACATGGCACTCTAAACTGTTTCAGGAGGCCTTGTGATCCATCAAACCTTGAGACAATCAACGATGAGCGCCCTATGGCGCAGGCGTGGATCCATTCTTAAACATCCAAGATTAAACCCACCATCCCTAAACAACTGACTTTATAACTACACTACCACACAATATCTTCCAGAACTTGCCTAACCTTGTGAGTAGATGAAGAGCCCGGTATCCTCTCCGCAACCGATGCAGGCATTGAATTCCAATCCCTAATTGTTCTGTTTAAGGATGAAAATTTTGTTTCCTAGTTTTGAATTTCAAGAAATGGTCTTTTCTACTTATTCGAGTATGATGTTCCAAATTTTCTGATATATATTTCCAAGCGGGTTCATTTTTATAAGCTTTGTATAAA
>NNCF01127551.1:0-18828 GCA_002313205.1 Laupala kohalensis | reverse complement strand
CTTTGTAAAATATATTTAATTTCACAAAACAAAAAATATATTTAATTTCATGGTTGTTTTTTTCCTTCTTAAATTATTCTCTAAATTTTTTAACAATCCTATTTTTAATAACGTTTTTTCGATAATGTAGGTAAACCTTCGTAGATATATGGAGTCTCGGACTTTTTTTGTGAAACTCTTCGAGGCGAACAATATTGCCATTCATAGTTGTCACCAATATCTAACCGTTTAGGCAGCGTAAGCAAATAAATGAGGCATTTTTTCCCGATTTCATCGACATTCATGGTCAAAATCATTTTCTATCTATCTTGGTACGAATGTTTAAAATAGAAGTTAGCCTATGTTCATCGTGAAAATCATAAATATCCAAAAATCAATTCAGTGGTTTAGTCGTGATTAAGTACTAAACAGACAGACACACTTTCGCACTTATATATTACTATGGATAAACTTATATTTATATATCTTTTGTGGGGCTTTGGGCTCGTCAAGGTCATTAGAGTCCTTGGATATGAGAAATTATATATGTAAAAATAAGGAAATCAACAGTGTGCTAACTCAATAGTTTTATCTATTTATCTAAACTTTTTTTTTAATAGATGAAATGAGTTTTTAAATTATATTCACTGTATTTGAAACGTAAAGTGTACATTATTCGTGTGACGCCTGTTAAACATTTTCCACAGTTGTTGTCTTGTTGGGTATCCTATATCATAGTGAGTGAAAATAAGCATCACAGAGTGAAAATAACTAACAAAGAAGAACACTGCAAGCAAAAATGAGATAATGATAGTTAATTCCTTAACCTTTGACGGAGAGATGCCGCTACGCTCTTCTTTTAGTTGGGAATCGATGAAATCTGGGACGTTGGAACAAGAGTGGTAACGAGCTCCTGATCACGGAACAGCAGAGGATCGCCAAAATATCAAAACACGCATCTCCTCATTATACCATCCGGGATCTCTTTGATGAAAATTTTTTACAATTGCAGCAAAAATAAACAAGGAACTGATAGGACACGATGGACTAAAAAGGGCGTGGTATTCATTACGAAGGAAATCGAACAGATTGAAATGCGACGTCATGACCTCGCATAGCGGGTAATAAGGAAATTGAAACGCTGTGCCCCGTTCCCCTTAATTGGAGTCAGTACACGTCGTTAAATGCGTTTCCATCCCATTTCGGAAATAATCTGTTTTATGTCTTATACCGTGACTCTTCCTCGGCAGTACAGAAGTTTGCAGTAGTAAAAGCAGTAGAATTATATACGCCCATATTGCAATTACCGAACATTTGCAGGAGAGCTCTTCTATAATGGAAACGTGTATTTTATATTCAGTAATTACAAGATTGGTCTGCCTCTTAGGTTTATTTTTTATGAGATCAACTCCAAATCATTCTGAGATAAAATTATAATCCAAGACACTAACTCCTGAATGAGGTATTATTGTGTATGTATCTGCACTGGATGGAATGTTTCAGTGTATTATGTATGTACGTCGCACGTTGGTATGCATGTGTTTGCCACTCTGAGAGCAACGTTTGTGGTTTTTAACTTGGACTTTTCATTATGCTCCCTCCCAATCACAATAATAATACTATCAGCAAATATTTAATGAAAGTATTTTTGTATATGTATTATATNTATATATATATATAAAATATACACTTGTTATTTTCTTGTTATCTTCTTCGTGTCAAAATAGCCTCTAAAGGTCTCCACATAGGCGAGTTGAAAGCACAGGGAACATGCTGAAGAATGATGAGTAAAGATCTGCATTTACAGCGTAGAGTATCGGGTAGTAATTGAAATATTTAGATAACAAGTATTGAGAGTTTAAGTAGAAAATTAATTCGACAATATTTGAGGTTGGCGAGCTCAATTAAATTATATGTTGATTTGTATGATTTTATTTTTTTGTCCATTGCCAGGAATGGACGTATGTTGCTAATGTTTTGCTGTTATTTGACCTAAAAACGTGATTTATTGAGGACGCAATAAAAATTATTCTTTTTCTTCTTTACTCAAGTCATATATTTTCACTACAATCCAAGTTTCACAAACAGGCTACCATTAGTGCTGTATATATGACTGGGCGCAGCGCAATTACTTTGTGGTCAGTCCGAGATTTATATCTCAAATCATTCTCTCGCGATCGTAAAGTTTTATTTTTGAACGAAGCGCATATTTTTTACACAGAGAGAAATTGAATCATATATTCTAAATGGGAGGTTATGAAGAACTATGTCACTCTGGCAGTTCAAAAAGATTATATCACTTTAAGCAACTGCATAAGTATGTGATGTCATTTATATTTGGTCAGTGCTTAGGGCTTTCGTATAGTACCCTACGGTTAGGGCTAATATTTTACCACGTTTATTACCTCCGTTGAATATTTTGTCTACTTTCATTCTCACTTCACCCACACTTCAAAAGCTGTTGAGTCTTTTCTTCGCAATAGATTTGAAAGCAATACCAAAGAATAGTTAAACCGTAATGTCGTCACTGGCTCATCGATATAAAATTGCCCAGCAATCAAAAAAAAGTTTAGCAAGTAATCTAAGAATTATGATCCATTACTTTGACGGGATAATAAACGAACAAATTTTATAAGTTGAAGTGTTTGTATCAACATTTCTGTACACAAAAGCAAGAAAAATATAAAGAACACATTAAATATGGGATGAACTATTGCTAAATAGTGTCGTAGAGAATAATTTTTAGGCATCGAAGAAAGATTTACTCTCAGACTTCTGGCTCTGCTATAAAATCTCCATCATTAAGTTGTTCATGTACTCGTGTATTATGAGCACAATGTGATCCTAAAGAAAACAGTAGAAAATTCCTCGGTGTGTTGAGACTTTCGGCCTATGAAATTATTTCCTCAAATAGCAGTTTCTATATTAAACATACTACAACCACCTAGAGGTACCTATTTATGTATCATTGAATTCATGATACTGAAAGTAAAAGAAGAATCAATTGGCTGAACATATTTATGTTGCTATATTGATTAGCTGAATTACCGTACATTTACTTTGTTGTTCACAAACACACAGAAATCTCTTAAATTGCGGTGAACCTCACCGCCAGGTAACAGTTTAATTATGTTATGCTGAATGAAAATGGGAGACGGGACTGAGATTCGAACTCGGGACCTTGATCTTCACGCGCTCATGCGCTTGAATGTTAATCGAAGACAGACCTGGGAGGCGACCGGGATGGCGCAGTTGGCAAGCGCATGAGCGCGTGAAGATCAAGGTCCCAAGTTCGAATCTCAGTCCCGTCTCCCATTTTCATTCAGCATAACATAATTAATTACTTTGTTGTATTAGAGTCAATCCCCTTCCTAGCCCGGGTTTTTCTCCGGTTTTTTATATGGGTAGAGGCGGATACAGGTTCTCTAGGCTTTGTCTAGGGGCGTGTTTTTTGTAATAATAAATCGTGAATTTATTGTTATTTCAATTCTTATGATTTCAAAACACTATACTCAGTGTAATCCATAGTTCGATAATAATTTGTACGTGTAAAATATGTTTTTGTGTTAAATTAGAAACATATTACATTCTATTACTATTATAACTCGTAGCCAACTTTTTATCTTATCTAGGAAGTTTTGCTTAAATTTTTGAATCCGCCTCTGTCTTAGGGCCCTTGATCGGAATTGATGGGATGGTCCCTTGTTTGCTTCCGGAGAGTAAATTAATTTATTGTCCTCCACGTGGTCATACGCAGTTTGTACCGTTTTTTTGACAATAAATTTATTCAGGGCATGTCGCCGCACCCCCTCGGAAAAATTTTATCTTTTGTGTGTTTTTTTTTCTAGTATTATTGTAGAATTGAAAAACAGAATTCAAAAAAATTTACCAGGTCTGGTTAAAAAATGGCGGCCATTTTCCTTCTTCCGCGCTCACCGTTTTTTACCTTTGTAAGCGGTCACGTACGCCTTAATATCTCCAGATTGGTTTAACGCCGTAAGATTATTTGCATTATGATAAGCAAATTCTTTGCTACAGTTTGAACATATATTTCATTTCTATAGCAACCTGTGTCTAATTGCTTTCGCGCCTTGAATAAGACTTTTGAAAATGAGAAAATTTGTGTTTTCGAAATAAATTTTCTAAAGGAAGGGATAAAGTCTCAGACTTAAATCTTTTTGTACATAACACTAGTATACATAAATAATGTGTATAGAATTTCATTCTTGTGACATTTCTCCTTTCCAGGTTATGACCTTCCAAAAACCAATTTTTTTCTTCAATTTTTCGTTTTTTTAAGGCTTTTAACTCTGTTTGGGACCTAGTAAAACGTATATTACAAACATATATTGCATACACATATATTTGTAGGACTTGTGCGATTTATATTTAATTTTTGTGTGACTGTGAAGAAGAAATTTGAGAATAAACATTATTAATACAATTTGTATTTAAAATTCATGCAAGTATTTTAATTGTAGTCGATGAGAAAACATATTAATAAAATTTAATGTACGATAAAATAACCTTACAAATGCTCTTGGTATGCGTGCGTTTTGTTTTAGTGTGACGAGTGAGCCTGCTGCTCAGTGCACAATTGTTCAAATCGCGGAATAAACTTGATACTGTTACTCTTATATCTTTATCGACATTAATTTCCAAACGATAGTTGCTCTTTATAACAGCAACTGCTGAAAATCCAGCTACGCACAGATTTAAAATCACAAAGGAAATTAGAAGCCTAATCGCCTTTCCACTTACAATGGGATACTCATTTTTATAGATGTCCAAAACTCCGTCAAATACAAACAAGTGAATTTTGCTTTCAGGCTTTTGTCATTTGAGAGCTTAATCAGATTTTCTTGTGAAGTGAATTCTTTCGGAGCTTCAACATGACACGGATCTTGGATCCACACAAACTTCTTGGTTTGGTCAACCAGTCAGCTAGTTGTGACAGGAACTTTGTGAAAAGTGTTGGCATACTACGTGAAACCTTATCACCACTACAGACCGTGTACTGCTGCAATACAGGAAAACAATCTTCGCCTCCACTATCATCCATTTTTATTTCCACATCTGTAGTGTTTTCTTGAATGCTGAAATCCTCTCTTCATGCTTCAATGTATGAATGTTACGGCCCTGAATGCATTTAGTTTTTCGAATATGTCACACAAGTATGCCAGTTTTAGCAGGAAGTCTGGATCCACGAAATTGTTGACATTCACATGATCATTTTCTTTCAAGGGATTGTAAATTTCTTGTCGAAGTTCAAAAGTTTGAGATACTACATTGTCACGTGAGAGTCAACGCGAGCTGCAGTAGTATGTAAGGGAAGTGTGCTCGGCTCCCAAATCCTCGCATGGGTTTTTGAAAAATCTGGCTTTAAGTGGCCTAGTCTTTATGTAGTTTACCACACTTATTACACATTCTAGGACGATATTCAGAGGACAATTAAGCGATTTCGATGCAAGTACTTCTCTGTGAATGATGCAATGGAAATCACTAAACCAGCGTCACTGTCAAAAAATACCTTGTTGGCGTCATTCAAGGTGGCATGTAGAGTAGCGAAGTGCAAAAATGCCCACACAATTGCTGAGGAATTAATTCTACCGGTTACTGTGGACATGAATAATATAATGATAGGAGAAAATGCGAGGAACGTCTGGCGAATATTCCTTTGTCGAACAACACCATCAATCGAAGAATCAAGCAAATGACTCAGGATCTCAACGATCAATTAATAGAAAAAATAAAAGGAAATGAATTTCGTCTGCAACAGGATGAGGCCACAGACAGCAATAAGGATGCACATCTCATCAGCTATGTATGTGTAGACGTACCTTACTACATATACGGCGAAACACAAGGACTGTGACGTGCAGACCACGTAGGCTGACGCCGGAGAAACTCGAAATTGTCAAAAACGAATTCGAAAATCTTGTTCGAGCCGGCGTCGTACGCCACTCACGAAGTCCGTGGGCATCCCCACTTCACCCTGTTAAAAAAACCGACGGAACCTATCGCCCGTGCGGGGACTATAGAAGACTCAACGATCGGACAATGCCAGACGCGTACCCGATGCGACATATCCATGACTTCGCGAACAATTTAGCAAGCACAAAGATATTTTCAAAGATAGACCTAGTGAAAGCGTACCACCAGATACCAGTGAACGCAGCAGACATCGTAAAAAACAGTCATCGTAACCCCGATAGGTTCATTTGAATATTTACAAATGCCGTTTGGTCTAAAAAGCAGCGCCCAAACTTTTCAGCGGTTCATGGACAAAGTGACCGCTGGATTACCATTTGTATACGTGTATATTGATGACATCCTCGTTTTTAGCCGGAATGAAGAAGATCACAACCATCATTTGGAGACGCTCTTCCAGAGGCTGAAAGACTACGAGATAATCATCAATACCCAAAAATCAACCTTCGGTGTCAACGAATTAACATTTCTAGGCTACAAAATCAACGCTGAAGGCATCAGACCACCAGAAGACCGAGTCAGTGCGCTGCGCAACATGGACCAACCTACCACCGTGAGAGGTATGCGACGTTTTCTGGGCATCCTAAACTTTTATAGGCGCGTCATCCCGAAAGCGTCAGTGCCCCAAGCCGCTCTGGTTGACGCCATCTCCGGTGGAAGGAAGGATGGGAACAAACCGTTCCCGTGGAACGACGCCCTAACAGCAGCGTTCGTCAACTGCAAGGAGAGCCTGGCGAACGCCGTCACTCTGATTCACCCACGCAGCGACGCACCGTTGGCGTTATTTACGGACGCATCAGCAACCCACGTGGGATCTTGCTTGCAGCAACAGGTGAATCAGGGGTGGCAACCACTCTCATTTTTTAGTAAGAAACTGAACACCAAACATAGTCAAATGTCAGCGTATTACCGCGAGCTGTTGGCAGTTTATGAGAGCGTCCAACACTTCAGGCACTTGCTCGAGGAATTTCAAATCACAATCTTCACCGATCATAAACCGTTGACTCATGCATTTCGACAGAAACGAGAGAAATTGCCCCCTCAACAACTGAAACAACTTCAGTTCGTAGCGCAATTCTCAACCGACATTCAGCACATGAAAGGAAACGAAAACATCGTTGCCGATGCTATGTCACGAATCGAAGTAATAACATTACTAGATGACACAAATAAATTCGCTAAACTTCAATCAGAAGACTCCGAAATTCAAGAGCCGGTACTATCGAAACCACTATTGTACACCAGGGAAACGGTCCCCGGCTCAAATTTAACACTAATTTGTAAAGCAGGACGGCCCCTAATACCAGCCAACCTCAGAAAGAAAATTTTCTACGAAATTCATAATTTGTCACATCCGGGACGATGAACCACTTTACGGTTAATTAAGAATAAATTTTTTGGCCCCGAATCAACCAGGACGTTAAAAATTGGGCAAGCACCTGTTTAACGTGTCAAAAGAACAANTGTCAAAAGAACAAGGTCCACCGCCACACAGTTTCACCACTGGCTTCTTTCAAACCTCCTGAGGACCGCTTCAGCACCATTCACATGGACATAGTCGGACCACTCCCATCCTCAGAAGGATATAGATACGCAGTCACAGTGATCGACAGATTCACGCCTTGGGCCGAAGTTATTCCAGTCACTGAGATCGCCGCAGAAAAAACAGCCGACGCACTCTTGCACGGCTGGATTGCCCGATACGGCGTCCCCAACAAGGTCATAACCGACCAAGGGCGACAGTTCGAGGGACAACTGTTCGGTGAATTAATGCAAAGACTAGGAATCAAACGACACAGAACTTGCGCATACCATCCCCAAGCTAATGGCATGATAGAACGCCTCCATTAGCAATTAAAAGCTGCACTCATGTCACACGACACTGGGTGGAGCAAAGCTTTGCCGATGATCATGCTGGGTTTCCGAACGGCACACAGAGAGGACCTAAACGCCTCAACCGCGGAACTCGTATTCTGAAAAACGCTGACATTACCCAGCGACTTCTTCCACGAATACAATAAAAACAACGAACAGTCCACGACAAGATATGTCCAAAATCTTGTGCGTCAAATGCAACAACTCAAACCAGTTATGCCAAGATCTCAAACGAAACAGCCTTTTATACATAAAGAAATACAAAACACAACTCACGTGTTCCTACGAACACTCCATTTAGAAAGGCACTTGTTCCTCCATACAATGGACCGAACAAAGTACTGTCCAGAACAGAGGACAACAAGACAATCAACATCCTCGTCAACAACAAAAACATACGAGTGAGTCTAGATCGGGTCAAACCAGCTTTCATCAAGGCTGACCCAACAGACGCCAACAAGATACAAACTCTCGCAAACACTCTACAAACAGAAGAAAGTACCACAAGACTTCCACCAGGAAACCATACACGCTCAGGAAGAAGAGTCAAGTTTAATGAGAAGCCTGACTTTTAATATTACTGAATCCAACGAGCATCAACCACAACATCGTCAAAACCATCCCACCAATATATTTTTTTGCGGGGCTTTAGGGCTCGTCAACAGCGAGGTCATTAGAGCCCTTAAAACTTGTACAGGTAGGGAAAATGCAGTTACGCACTAGGGAGAGCCAACATGACTCTCCCCGCGTGTGGGACTCGCCGAAAGACTCAGCCATACCCACTAAAAACCCTCCTGCATTACAACTCAAAACACAAATTCCAACATATCTCAAGACTTTCCTACAGACATTAAAAAAAAGAAGAAGAGGAAAGAGGAAAATGAAAGATACCCTAGCCCTAATAGCGTCGGGATCGAAAAGAACAAGAGGTGACCAAGGGAGGTCAGAAAAGAGAAAGAAAGGAGCATGGCACAAGTAAGTGGGAGCAATGCCAGACTCAGCTCGCTTCCCCGTGTTCGCCAAACACGTACTTACTAGATGTAAGTCCCCTGGGGGATCCAATATTTATTAATCAATGTAACTATTTATTTTTTTTATTAATCAATGTAACTATAATCAATGTAACTAATTAATCAATGCAATATTTATTAATCAATGTAACTATTTTTTTCTCTTCCTCTGCAAAAAGGTGACCAGACCATAAGCTACTAGATCAACCAGCGACAAGTAAATGGTAGCCTGTATCATGTATATTTCCAAATATACCGCAACGCAAGCGTAAGGTCAAAAAAAAACATTTTTAAATTAAAAAAATGGAAAATATTTTATATCACAAGGCAGATATGAATGTATTAACGGAGGAACGAGCTAATCCAAGTAATGAGACATCATACAATATAAAATCACACTGGCTGACTATCATGGTGGATGGTGAAATTTCGAGTTGTTACAAACATAATAATAATAAATTTATTGTCCAAAAACAGTACAAACTGCGTATGACCATGTGGAGGACAATAAACTAATTTACATAAAAACCTCATGCTATGAAATCATATTCAATATCCGAAATGGAAAATCTTTTTCATATCACAGAAAATATGGCTGTACTGACAAAAACGAACTAAACCATGAACTGAGAAATCATACAGTCTATCTGAATGACTATCACAAGTGGAATGGTGAATTTTGAGTTATAACAAGCATAACCCCTGGAGATGAAACATGTTATCCAGCTCTCCAACAACCTTGTGCGGCAGACCTCACATAAACATGTAACTAATACATACATTTCTTTCCAAATCGCCGCAACGATGACTGACGAGATGAACCTAGAGATAGCCCACATCCTGCAAGGCGCTACCATCTCCTCTCCTGATCCTGCCACTGGACCTGGATCTTCCTCACATCCTACAAGGAGCCATCTCCTACCCTGGTCCAGCCCAACACTTCCTCTTAACCGACATCCTGCCAGCATCTCCTGCCAACCGATTCATCTTAGACCTGGTTCACCCCAACATCGCGCAAGAAGCCATCTCCTATCAACATTCATGCCAACGTTCACGTCAACTACCAACATTACGGTAATAAGACAAGACTGTCAAGAGGATAACCTCCTCAGAAATACAACGCTCGGGCACTTTTTCCTTGAACATTCAAAAGATCCGGAACATGGATCAACGGGTTTTAAATAGGAAAAACCCCAAGGTTTCTTTCCCCGAAGCGAAGGGAGTGATATGTAGACGTGCCTTACTACATATACGGCGAAACACGTACCTTACTACGTATATAATGAAATTCCCTCATGCATTAACACACAAGAGATGCATGTTGTTACGCCGAGGCATTACACGCCATGTTGTTTATGCCGTCGTCAAGACGAAGGACTCAGAGACTCAAGATCCAAGGCCAGAATAATACACACCGTCCGCAAGAGAGTCTCTACATACGACGGAAGAGAGTCTCAACATTGTAAACATTAGAAGACTCCATGAGACGCACGGGCCGCATGCACCATCAAGCGTATGTCGCCTATTTGTTAAGAAACTTCGAGAACTCGGGTCAGTTTATTAAGAAGCTTCGAGAAAGCTTCAAAAGACGAACCTCGACTCTGTGTTACGTCGTTACCGTCGTCAGCTGTCAAAGTTTAGTTTATAGCAACAGCTACGACTGAGAAATCAGTACGACGGATTCTCTTGATGAGTGAACATCGTCTCCGATAATAACCTCAACCAAGAAATCCAGCTCTGCGCAATAGCTCAATCTGTGGCAGAATTAATTCTATCTTCAGAGGCCACGAGACGCCCTCTCACGATATTTTGCAGAAGCTTAGACGGCAGCGCCACCACCCACACGGCAAGCTTTCGTACTCCAACGCTATCATCAAGCTACGTCAGGACTTATCACCAGAAGCGCCACCCCGCGACGATAAGGAGAAGTTCCAAAACCACAACGACCAACTTATTCAAAGTCGTGAGTCGCACGAGTAAAAGGCACTGTTCATAGAACTTTCATTGCCTGTTGTTGTCACCCTGGTGTGTTATTTATTATTTGTTTACGTTCAATTATTTGTTTACATTGAAACTGCATAATAAACCTTGTCCTGCATAACCTTGTATATTTCTTTTGAAAAGGAGGAATCTTATTGCGAAGCAAGTCTCCATATCGAGACTTGTGAAGTAATAAATATCTTCCCCGACTATCGTTGAAGACCTTCTGTCTTGTAAAAGCATCACTGGAAGTGCAAGGGCTGAAGATATGTTCGATATCCTTGACACATTTATAACAGAAAATGATTCGGATTGGATAAAGTGCATCGGTCTCACCACTGATCAATCTCTGGTCAATGTGGAGGACTACAGGTACTGATTCGTAGCAAAGCACCGGATAGTTTGTGGACCCATTGCAGTTATATTCGCATGCGGTGCCTAAACGGTTAAAGATAAGTGACAACTGCAAATGGCGATATTGTTTACGTTAAAGAGTTCTGCAAAAATGTTCGCGACACCATAAGTCTATCTAAAAAAATTACTCTGAATTATCGAAAGAACCTTATTAAAAATAGAAGTGTTAAAGTACTTCAATTTAAGAGAGTAATTTAAGTTGGAAAATTAATCATCATCAAAGTTAATGAGTTATTTGTTTTGTGCATATATCAAAGATAGAAAATCGTAAAATTTCAACGAATAGTTTAGATTTTACAAGAAATTTAATGAAATAGTGCAGTTCCCTCATGCATCGGAAACGAAAATTCGATCGTTGCGGCTCCCGCGAGATGGTGTATACAGACAAGTTTTGTATTAAATATGTGTTATTATGAATTTGTAAAGTTAGCAAGTTATACACATGTTTTAAAAAATAGTAAGTAAACGGATTTTGATCTTAATATATAGATAGATTTTATTTTCATTGGTAAATGAAGATTAGTAAATGTAGTAAAATCCCGTGCAAACCGGGATATCATCCAGTATCTTAATATCCTCCACTTTGTTGGAGTTTTATAAAACTATGTTTGTATCATGAAACACGTATGTTTCCCGTGCTTCTTGCACTACGACGTCACCAATAACATTCCCGCTGGAAACATAGTTCTACTGACATTTCCCTCGCCACCATCAGCATTATCATTTCAGTGCCTTCATCATATTCCACATAGAAACTCATTCGTTTTCTCTCGTTATGGGAAATTGTTTTTAAAACGCGAATATGCCTTGGACGCGCGAAACTATTTAGCGAAGATAGATTCAATCCTTCGTCGTTTATTATGGAAAAACTTTATTCTCGCTTTAGAATTTTTAACGGTGAGTGGGACAGAAAAAACAAAGGAAAGTATGTAAAATTAAAATAAGCTGAGAAAAGTGAATATGTTAATAGCACACTTTAGAAAATATTTTGTTTCTTGCTGAGTAGAGTTAAAACACTAAGGTGCAATATTTTTATAATGCAAAACATTTAGAACGACGCATAAAATCAAGAAACATTTAGTTGGATAAGTGCTCATAAGAGAGATCAATACATACATGGAAGTATGTGATAAGAAAATTGTGAAGGATCCGATAAAATGATTAGTGTGATGCTTGATCGAAGACAACTAAATATTTTCAAAGACATGAAGTTTTTAATCTCATTTATATTTGTTTGGATTCTTCGTTTGGGTTTAAAATTGTATTTTGTTTTTCAAACATTATTGTTGAAGTCAATGTTGAGGTCATTTTTGTGATATTATTATTGATGTTAAGAAGACAAATAGACTGATATTTCGCAGGCTTGAGAAATCCTGGGACCAACTACCTTCTGTCACTAGTGTTTTACCACTTCATACAAAATATTAAGAGGAGAAAGTCAGCAGATTAGTTAGTTATGTTTCTGGTACCAACATTTCTGAAGTCATTGTTAGTAATACCTTTTTATAATTAAATGACTAACTCATCCCTTGGGGTCAATTAAGATCCACATATAAATACATCTGACAAAATATCGCAAACAATTTACGTATTACCAGGAAAGTTGATCATGAGTGGCAATAATACAAAGCAATGACTGTCATCAAATACTAAAGGGAAAGAGACAATTCTCGAGATAAGTTTATAAATAGATATATTATGGTATTAATAACTTATTTTCAGAAAAAAACGCACTATCATCATTAGTTCTATATGTTTGCAAAAGTGCGTATGATAAACATTTTGTATTTCGGTGATGTACAAATATATATTGGAAACATTCAGAATCTCATGCGACACGAAATAATTCCTACAATAACGTCCACATTTCGAAATGTTACAAATTTAGTTAAACTAATGTCGACATGGTTTGAGGCTATTTTATACGTCTATTAGGGCTTGACATATCAACAAAAATAAAAGGTGGTTCGAATAAAATTGGATGTCGCTAGGTATCACAAAGCAACACACAATGACACTGCAACACGCAAATAAGTTATCGAACTGTTTGGATGGGAACTATTGACTCAAAAATCTACTAATTTACAAAATAAAAGTTAGAGTATCTCGCAGAATGCTAGATTTAGCGTTTCTGAATAAATTTGGGAACCACTGGTCAAAATATTTTGGCAATTATGTTACGAAGTTGTGACACCAAATAAACTACGTTCCCATTTGAAACAATGATATATGTTTTAAGAAAAAAATGTATGAAGATAGGATCCATTCAGCATTTTGTAAAGACACGTTTGTATTTTAATGAACCGAATAATAGAAAAAAATTAAATAAATTTTTAATTTGGAAAAAAGTTTTATCTAATGTTATTAACTTTATAATGGAATAACAAAAAAAATTACCTTTTCAATATTTGTATTCAACAAACAACAATTATATAAAATGTACTATTTGCACATTTACAGTAACACAATATATATAACAATATTATTTGTTTAACAATTACTGTAAATGTTATTCCTATTTCATCGTCTTCGAAATATATACCACAGCAGTGAAATTATTAATTTCTCTGCAAACGACATTATAGGGAAAAATACGTTATTGATCATTTAAAAGTGCCATTTTACAGATATATCGTCCGCGAACAAATGGAGCGATCTTCTGTGGGAGAGACGCAAGGAATCGCGAGAGACGTTGTCGAGTTTAGAAAACGCGTAACTCCACTTGCACTCCTGGGACTGCTACCGACAGCAAGTGTCCATCCATTTTGTTTTCCCGTTTATGTGAAGAAAGTGTGTGTGTAAAAACAGTTATGAGGGCTCCGGTCCATTCGAAGAGGAAACGATTCTGCACCAAGGTCTATATAATCTTGTTCGGAACAGCCAACTCGATAGTGGTGAAGAAGCGAAAGGCAGCGAACATGGGAAGGAAAATAGAACGACAAGGGGACGAAACAACAGACTGTCTGGTGACTCAGTGCCATATACAACATCAGAACGAAATAATATGCGTCTGGAACAGCGGAAATATTCTCGTTTAAATAGGATAGGGAAGAATGGGCAGTGATACGCATTGACGTTATTTTTTGTCATTCTATCATATGGTCTTCACGTGTCACAATTGCCTTCGAGTGTGGTGACACCTTCTGTTATGGACTGATATGTCCCTTCGATATTCACAATATGATGTCTATTTTCTACTGCTTTGATTCAATAGTTAAATTTTCAGAGTGCTTCAGTACTCTTTTCTCCGTTAAATGTATTGTACTGAACCCACACATCGCTTGAGTACATTGGTTTATCTTTACAATGATGTGCTAATTTTTGCTCTTCCATAATGAGATTATTGGGTATAGCTGGTCTTCAGGACGCGATGAAATGATTTTAAAATCCACCCAGGAACTTTATCTTTGCCTTAATAATGTGAAGTGCTTCTTTTCTACGATGCGATTTTTGAAAATGTATTATTAATAAACATTTGGAAGAATTGACCTATAGGTATATCTACCGATATTTATAGAAATTTTTCCATAACACATTAGAACCCATTTTTAATTGTTGTAGAATCGTTGTAGAATCGAAGTTCACGTTCGATTGAACAGTATTCGAAAAGATAGCTCTATGTTAAACGGCATTGATGCTAAATGCGCAAAAATTTGAAAATACAGAGATATAGGCAAGTGTGTATTAATGGTAAAGGCAAATATACTCTATCAAATTATTTTAATTTAAACTCTACATTATTAAGCGACATATTTTGAAAGATTAGAAAATACGCATGATTGACCGACATTACTCTACTCAAGTTTCATGACAACATTTTACTTCTTGGCGTATGGATACCCGAACGTAAATGGATATGCGGAAGAACTGATTTACACACGTTAATATGAACGGAACCAATGATTGACTGTTCAACAAGTTGACAAAGAAATAAGCAACCGATAGGTTTATTGTGCCGGTCTTCGGCGATTCAGTACTTCTCTATCATGAAGCCTCCGCTTATCCTAGCAGACCAAACGTCGCGCGTGAACCAAACTCTACCCATGATGCTCCGCCGAGTCACCGTCCTTCTTCTACACTCTCAATCACGACCGTTGGATACCATTATACTTCGATCTCTCCCGATCGTCACGGAAACTGATCGATATTTCCTTCACATAACGCACTCTACCAGTGTACGCAGATATTTCTACTTGGCGACACAACTACTCCTATTAGGCCAGTAAAATGACGCGAAAATGGCTATTTTTTTAGGAACTTGGATGAGCCAGGTTCAATTTTGACGAAACCTTCAGAATTTTCTTCGTTTTGCCCTATAGTTCAAAGTTAGAAAACCCCAATCTGGGAGAAAATTAACCCCCCGCCCCAGGAAACCCCCCGGGGAGGCTTATAGGGCAACAACTAGTAAGTTGAAGATTTTTTAAAAATAATTTAGGATCCGAGGACGCTGATTATTGTATGTTAAATGCAACGAAAAGATATGACACGTTACATACACATATTAATAATCTAGATGTAGAAAAAAAAATCGTTTTGGACATGAATCCTGTGAAAGTATATTGAAAAAAAAAATTCAAGCTTATGTCAAAGAGAAAAAAACAGCGACCAAAAACAGGAAAGAATCAGATAATGTTTCACCTCCTCAAGCAAATCCAAGATCAAGAAGTGATAATTTTTTTTACTTGAATCACCATATTGATTTTAAGAATACTTGCTTTGTGTGCAATAAACAAATTATTTGGCGAAAGAAAACTCGATGTTCGTAAAGTTATTGAAGCAGATTTTAAAAATTCAATATATCAAAAAATAGAAAATCAAGTTAATAAGACGGATGAGCATCGAAATATTAGAGTTCGCATCTCATCCGCTGATGATTTGTCAAATTGCGGTGCAATTTACCGTAAGAAATGTCTTTCTGATTTATTAAATGGTTGCAGAGATACCACTGAATCTGCTCGAGATTCCCGGCGCCATTTTGAATTTTCACTTTTTAAAATTTCAGATTCATAATCAGCGACCTCAAAAACCCCTTCTTCTAAATTATTTTTTAAAAAATCTTCAACTTACTAGTTGTTACCTTATTGGTCCCCGGGGGGGCGGGGGGTTAATTTTCTCCCAGATTGGGGTTTTCTAACTTTGAACTATAGGGCAAAATGAATAAAATGCAGAAGGTTTCATCAAAATTGAACCTGGCTCATCCACGTTCCTAACAAAAACGAGTTTTCACTGGCCTATGTACCTGGCTGCTCTTGAGTTCCTAGGCAATGAACTCAAACGTCGATTGACTGCAGCCCACAAATCGTTTCAGCCACACGATCGTGAAGTGCCCACGTCTTGCTCTAAAGTTTGCCGCTCTGCACAAGGGCAGAGGGACAGAACAAGAGAATAGGGATTTAATATTTCGACAATTGAGAAAATTTCTAATTAGATCGATGGAGCTAAAGAGGGAAGGAGATTGGGGTATTACGCTTTATTCTTCATTTACCATTAGGAAATTACAAGTATGAAGGTGTTATTCTAGATCAAAAACTAATGTTTACGTATCATTTTGGGTATGCAACAAAACTGGAAAAAGATATATTACTTATTATATTTTTGTTGGTAATACATGAAAATAACGTGGATAGGCAAAGTTTATGAAAATTTTATAAAGAGTCTTTATTACCAGTTATTAAGAACGGTGCAAGAGGTACCTAGGCGCACAGAGTTACATTAGAAGAGTTCTGGAAAGTATTCAACGTATATGTTTGAAAGGGTGGAGTGGGTATTGCTCCACTGTATTTACACCAGCCATAGAGGTAATTTATCGGATAACGTCCATTGATTTAAGCGTGGAAAATATTAGATTTCGTTCTCACGCCAGAAAAGATGAAGTTCAAATTGACACGGAACTGATTAGCGTGGAAGATAATACGTATAAGACGAAAATAGTGTCTAATTTTTTATACAGCTGGCAATTAAGGTGGAATAAATAAAAAGAGAGGGCGAAAACATATTTATTCCACAAGTGGATTTCTCTCCAAAAAAAGATGGTTTCAGTCTAGTAAAAATACTCTGCAGTTTATGACTGGGCATGCGGATACATATGCATTTTTATAGAAGTGGACATTAGAACACCAGTTTATGTACATGTACAACATGATAGTAGGATCACTTATCGTGAGACTGCCCCCTATTCGTGAAGTGCCGAAGAGAGTTTCTGAAAAATCGCATGCTTTGGGTCACAATAATAAATAAAAATGAGAGTATATTGATAAGCAGAAGGGAAAAATTTATATTTTCTATATGTCTTGCATTAAAATGATACATTTGAATAACGTATTTGGATGGTAAAATCAAGATCATTGAAGTTTCTGACTAGTAGCGTCGCTGGTAAGCTTCTGAAGAATTTGAGAAAATCTGTTTGAGTGACTATGACCTCTAGAATGACTATGTTGGGTACAGTGGATACATTGTAAAAAATAAATAAATAAACATTATAATAAATAAGTATGATTCAGTAAATTGAAATGGATATGTAGTTTCAAGAGGAGTTGGCGAATATTATCTGTCAACATAGCTCAGGTAATACCGTTTTCTAATTTGCTGCTAAAATAGAAACAGAGCGAGGAAAAAGAATTTGCAAGAAATTTAATAGTATATCCTGTTATATTATCCATTTCAGAACCACTATCTTTTGGAAACATCGGGTTCACGTAGACGAAGGTATTCTTCGATGTTTGGCACGGGAGCAGGAAATAGATCGACCTAAGTAGGACAAAACATTCTTGAAAAACATAAGTAGACAGAGAGAAACATGGGGAGGAACTACGATGAGATATGAAGGAACATATACCCGTGGATAACTGCCGATAGGATTACGGGGAGAAAGAGAAATGTGTGTTGATCGCTGAAATATGTTCATCGAAAAACAGTTAAGTACGATGTAATATTGTGATTTATGATGTACCATCCTTTTCACTAGATTTTTTCTCCATGGAGCTACTTCTCAGATTTATATTACCAACAGCAATTTATTGGCTGTTCGTCCACTTTACTATACTTCATGTTCCACTTACCGATTGGTCTCCGTTATATTCTACCTGCATAGGATTGAACAGTGAATCTCATTCTTCTCGGAAATTTCACTTTTGTGAAATTTTTCCATATTTTGAACTACATAGTTACATAATATATCTAAATGTAGGGACGATTGAGGCAGAACTTCTTAGCTAATTCTATACGAGAATCACTCTCTGCCAGAGTCCAGGCGCTGTAATTTGAAAGCAGTCTTTCATATTTAAAGCCACATTGTATAAACACAGAAACCGTACAATATTCATAAAGCACTTTAGTCCAAAACCTCCTTTAAAATCCCACAGATAATTTGTTTCTAGTCGCAGAAAAGCATTTATGATTTTCAAAGACGTTGACACATATGAACGATTTTTAATCAGTAATTAGTACGGTAGTACATTTGTAGAAACGATTTAGCCACGTACAATGTGCCATACCCAGTTTGACAAAGTCGTAGTGGCGGCGATGGTGGTGCCATTATGGTTGTGAGATTGGGTGTCGATGTGAATGACAGATGATACAC
>NNCF01127549.1:21285-37018 GCA_002313205.1 Laupala kohalensis | reverse complement strand
CTAATTTCCGGAACTAATTCATCAGTCTTTAGCTAGCATTTCGGCAGCAAATTCTAAATCCGAGACGCGACAAAACTCGTACGAAAATACGTCCATTCGGCGGGCGCTTCCGAGAATCCAAGGACCGCCTTTGAAATTGAACCATGATGGTTTGGGTCCACGCCGCCCCTGAGGGCATCCAGGCAGCATAGCTTGCGGGAGGAAGGCACCACCAGGTTTGCTGGCGCTAGTGACGTCATTAACCGGAAGTCGTTCTGAGGTTGAGGCCAGGCCGGTTTTCCCGTGGGGTCGACGCTCCCTCCACTCAGCACTGCACTGCTTGAATGGTCATCAGGTTGAGGTATTTTACGATTGTTGGTGGCATCCGACACATATCGTCATGCGCTATTGCGAGAAGACTAGTGCGGGTCTTATCGTTCAGAGGGGCTCAGAACTTTGGACTTTATGATTAATGAAGAAGGCCCAATTAGCAAGAAAAAACTCCACTTAATTATATATTTTAAATACAATATCAATGTAATTGCATTTCAAGAAGCAAGAATTATTGTAAATTCAGTGTTTGTTTTATTTGTCAAAGGAGAGATTATCTTAATGTTTATTCAAGATGTTCAATTTGTTTAAAATTTATGTTTGTCGTTGAGAAGCCGAATTCGGCGGAAATACTAGTGTATTTCATGTTTACATGGGTTACCAGTTATGTGTTTCTTTTGGGGGATAGCATGAAGGTTTTTTTTGTTGTATGTGATTCATGTTAATTAAATTTAATGGATTTCAATTTGTCAATAGCGTTTTCCTGTAGTGGAACCCTAGTATGGTCTTTCCCTTCATAAAAAAATGCGAACCCTAGAAATTTGTGGAACCCTGAGATTAATTAGCCGAGGCGCCTTAAAGATTAAAGTTATAAGTTCTAGACTTTTATTAAATTAATAACACGTAAAAGATTCGTTCTGCCACAGTATCGATACAAATTCTCAATAAATACTCAAAAATTATTATAGTAGAAATTGATAATTTATTCTGTGAACGGTAATGCTCAAGGCCAACTGCATTCAAGGAACAAATAATTGGTCACATGCGTGCACAAGATACAATGAGTAATACAACCACTAACTTATAATGAGACGTATATAAGAGAGATAATAAACTTATATAATTACTATTTCACGATGGCATTGAAACAAGAACTAAAATTTTGTATTGTAAAGAGATTTAAAATAACCTAAATAAAGAAAAATGTACCCACAGTATTGCGACGTCATTGCAATGAAGATATAATATAAACACGTACCTCAGCATAACTCATACGACACAAATGAATAAAAGCTATTTTAACGAAAACCCTATGCTCACGTAGTGCAACTAATTTTTATACTTCAGATGAACTTTCAAGTTATTGGTATACGTGTTCTTAAAATCAATATGTCTAGAACTCGAGTTTTCCAACCCAATACGCGACATGACATAATAATTACCAATAAATGAAACCACCTCTTTTTCAGTTCCTCACATTAAATGTAAGCATCTTAATTCGATAGTAGTTACTGATAATCAAAGGGGCTCGTCAACTGCAAGGTCATTAAAGCCCTTACATAAATTGTGACTTGACCATGATTTATTGAATGAAAACCACAATATAATTTATAATGATCTTCATTTGTGAAACAAATTTCATCTAATCTCCAAACTACAAAAATTTTAAAGCGTGTTATACCTAACATGAATAGCAAAATGATAAATTCCTACGAATCTCCTATATTAAAAAAAACATATTGGCAATTAAATAATTAGCATCTTTGCAATGTAAATAAAATACAAAGACATACCTGATCTAATACATCACAAATACTCATACTCAGTAATGAATAAAAGCTATTTTAATGAATAAAACTTCACTAGGATTACATTTGGCAACTTATCATTGTTACTCTTCAGGTGCTGTTTCAAATATGCTCACAAATATCCATTTTTGTCATTTCATTTCCACATAGACACAAAACAATTAAATACTTACTGTTTATTGTTAACAGTTTGTAAAATTAAATCACACAATACTTCAAAACGTCAATAAAACCATAAAGAAGGTCTGCTCACGACAAATCCCAATACGTTCTGATGTTCACCGCCATACTACTATATTCACGTAATTGAGGTGGTTTTGGCTTAGCAACATGGCACAACCAGAAGCTAATGCTTTCTTGGCTGAATATTAATTCCATGAAAAATGTACTTTAAAATTAAAACACTCGATTTTTATAATTTTATCATTCATTGCAATTTTATAGCTATGAGCAAACCAAATTTCAGGTTTCTACAACTCGCAGAAGTATCCTATAATTATTGTCGCTCGATGAGTGAATTACACGGAGGGTTTTACACTATCTTAGACTCATTAACAAAAACAATTATTTAAAATATAATTTGGGAAAAAACTAATTATTTATATAATTGTAATTTTATTTACAATACTGTATGATGAAAACCCACACAAAGAACCTTAAAAAATGAAGAGCAACATTTTTTTAAAAAGAAGAGGTAGTATGTATATTCTTCTCAGAATAGCTTATGAATTATTTTGTCAATGAGAAGAAATGAGAAAATAAAATTAAAAGGTATTGTTTACAAAATGTCCTATGGATTCGTAAAATGTATGTACAACTGTAAGCAGTATTGCTTTTGGAATGGGAAGCAATTTCTTTGGCCAGGTTTTACCTTTTTTGCTACAATGTCATTGGTAATCTAATAAAAATAATGTGGTGCAAATGTAAGTTGTTTCTGATACTTCTCGATGCCCTCAAGAGTTGATACAGTTTAACTTCAAATCGATCTCTCAACATTCAAAGCCAGTTCTCCAATCAAAATCCCATTTGTTCATTATTTCTGTTCATAGATCTTTATAAAGTATTGCACTCCACATGGAACATTAGCAATCGAATATGTCAATCTCCTTTATTCCTATACGTACCTCTTCATGCTCGGCATCAAAACCAAATATATTTTTAATTTACTCTTCCACACACAAGCATACATACAAACTACACGTTTATCATTTATATAATAATTGTATAATGATATACTCGTAGAAGTATCGGATAATTATTATCGGTCAGGGAGTGAATGTGTGAACTGCACGGAGGGTTTTGTACCATCTTAGATTAAATGCAAAAACAAGTATTAACAAAAACAATTCTTTAAAATATAATTTGGGATAAAACTAAATGAAATTATTCATATAATTAATTTTATTCACAAAACCGAAAGATGAAAATTCGCACCAGGAAACGTAAAAAGTGAAGTGTCCTTAAAGAACCAGTCAATTTGGAAGGGTCAATTACATGGAAACGATGCTGCTTTTCTTTCCCCTTGTTGCTACTTCGGTGTTACATCATCACCATGCTGTGTGTCAATAAAATTTCCACCATTTTGTTTAATTTGTAAAATTTTCTTAAGGTGAAACCTAGGTTGGTCTATGTCTTATCGTTGAACTTTTTATATGGAGAATTTCAACGAAGTCCTTGATTAAGAAAAGAAATGAGATAATGAATGAATGAGAAATAAACATTTCTATTGAAGTAATCTAATCACAATAAAAACAAGATACACAGTGAAAAGTAGTAGTAGTGCATTCTGAAAGTTCGTTCATGTTCTAATGCGTTCATGACACTGAACGCTGGGAACCAAATCACAGATATGACAAAATGTAAAAGTTTTAACGCTAATTTTCTACTTTTCTCCTCGCATATTGTTCGTCTTCGTAGAATGTTTCCTTGAAAACCTAGAGAAAAATTCCTGTAAAGAAGAACAAAACCAAGCTTTCAAAAGAGAAATACATAAATGAATAATTACCTAACCTAACCTCTTATAAACAATTAAAACCAAAATATTTACAATCACAACATATAGAAAGTATATTTTGCATTCAGGACCGTAAGATATATCTTATATTGGAAGTGGTGTTAGAAGCACACCCCAGTGGTTGGAATGAAATGTTCCAGTTCCAATGAAATCACAGTACGGTAGACATAACTCTGAAATCATTTGTAACCCAAGAAGAAGAAAATACACGATTTCAATAAACATTAATTTGAACATTTCCTCTATTTTATCGTACTATCTGAGGTTCTGAGACTAGTGGTATTTTCCAGCACATTCTTCCATTCTCTGTGTATGCTGCTGACGATGGCTATGTAGCCAAAACTGTTTTAGCGAGAATAAAAACATGAATAACAATATAACGCCTTATAATTTATCAGACTTTGATAATGTGGTCAACCTCATACAATTACGATGCATTTCTTTAAATTCAATAGTGAACTTAAGTAGGAAAGGATTGAAAATGAAGGTCGTTATGTTCTGGGTTCTAACCCCACGTAAGTCAAGATGAATGACTTTTACTCCGTCGAAAAGAAAAAAAAAAGAGGAGACATTTCGATACCACTAACATTATAATTGTTCCTTGCTCCCTCCAGAATGCCACAATTCTTTTTCTCGGTCCACTTACAAAATACAATAAAAATTACATTTCTAAGAAAATTAAAAATATAAAAAAATATTTTGAAAATTATCATAAAATATATCATAGAGCACATACATAATATATTACAATAAAAAACTATGACAAAATTGGATTTTGTTTCTACTTTTTATAAAAAACATTTCAAACAAGATCTAGATTCTGAAATTTCTCATGAAAGCACCTCCTTTAGTTTTTTTCACTCCGACAAGTTGGTCATCGGAAATGCCCAGCGCGGTAATGAGTAAATTATTACACTTCGAGATTTTCCGACAAGCAGAGTTATCAGGCAGGCACATTACATTTAGGAACGTCTCATATCCATGAGATCCTATATAAGATCGTGAATTCTTTTAGCAATATTTCACATTTTAGAGAAGTGGAATAACGTGATACAACTTTCGAGTACCTACTCGTGGAGGGGTGTTCCCATCATGAACAGTCAGGTGAAAATTGCGACGGACCGGGACTCGAACTCGGTGTGTGCGGGTTTGAAGAGTCGAGGCGGGTGTGCAGTGAACAACACACCTGCGGCCAGAACAGGTGGTCACGGGTTCCAGTACCGGTCCGTCGCTATTTTCATCTTGCTGTCGACAACGGAGTAAGGAAAGTTCATTTATGTCACTTAACACGAAATGCCATTCAAAATTCGCATTTTATATTGGGCACTGCCACAGTATCTTATCCAGCGCAACGTTACCTGGCAACGTTACTCTACATCAAATTTACGAACAGTATTGTTCTTATTCCCCATCGAACCCCTTGCGTTATATAGATAGATAATATCTTCATTGTTCCATAAGTTAATATACAAACTCTTTAAACAGCACCCTCATAACACATATTTAAACTAACTGAATCAACATTACATTCACATCAAGACTTACCTAAAGCTCTCTGAGGTAATGTGTGTACCTTTTTATATTATGCATTTAGATTTTTCATATACTAATTCATTTTTTATAATAATTAATAATTGCATGTGCTTACTAATTTGGAACTATGGCATCCCAATGTTTCAAACCTGTGGGGGATGTTCACGCTCTTAAATTATGCGCTCTATAAAGAAAAGGATAAATTAATTATATTGTTATTTTATCATTATCGATCTATGTATATTAATTTCAATTAGTTAACAGTTATATTAGTCGTTCATTGTAGTTATATTGTTAGTTACATACTTAATGTATTTTCTTTTTATTGATTATATTAATTATATTAGGTTAAATTAACTTACTAGATTCAAGTAGCAAAAGGGAGTTGCAAAATTATTTGTTTTAGTTTGTGAATTACTCCCTTTTTCTTAAAATCATGTAATATATTTGGTTATACAGAACTGTTACAATTAATTCTTTATAATTGAATTATTAGAATATTATTTATTTTTTAAAGTATGTCTGGATGAATGTGTACGTAGGAAGACACAAAGGAATCTGTGTTGAATAAAATAAAGGAGGAGAAGGGAAAAGATTACAACAATTTCTACATCTTCGTACAGTATTGTAACGATTAATAGTATCATCATTGTCATTATATACATTGATTCGCAATGTCCCAGGAAACGTGCATATTCCTTTGCTGCGTAACCGGACGGAGCAAATAATGCACATGGACTAAATTGTACTTAAGAGCATTAAAAGATGTGCTAGCGATTTTCTTTGTTTCACCTCTTCCTTTACCAAATTAACAGCATTTAAAAGTTACAGCAACATACTCATTTATTTTAAGATGTTACTTCAGTCCTAATAAATGACACCTCTGACCATGATGGTAATCTTTGGTCGTGAGTTATGTGATGCTCCGTTGTGTATTATCATATACCATTCATAACTGTTCTGATGTCCTGTTTATAATGTTAATGCTAAATATGAAACTGAGTGAAACTTGCCAACAACTAGCAGATGGACAAAAGAAGCGTGTGCTATATTATTCGTGTCAATAAAATACGTCTTGCTAAATAAATGTAAACGCTCATATTATCATATAGAATGTTAATTACATGGAATTTTCCGTGCGATTAAATCGCTAGGGTTTAGCTAGTCATATGCAAAATGTGTAGCTTTGTTGAATGTGTACTGAATATAGACTAATTCGTTTGCTATAATGAGGGACCGAATTATCAATTTTTCTTATTTTAATTTAGTTTTTACTCAAGGAACTTCTCAAAACCAACATTTTTAGAACAAAGAATTCCGAGTATATAATTCTATTCTGAAATTAATATTCTATTTCAAAATATTTAATAATTCATCGTAATTTGTAATATCCACAGCGGTATTGGAAGTCTGCGGCGGAGTTTTTCTCCAGTAATCAGTCATTTCCTTGGAAATTAAAAACATCCTTTGCCAATTTCCTCATTTTATTCCAAGATGGAACTTTCTCAGCTACGAAACCCAATGGCTGAAAACGAGCAAACCCCTCTAACGACAATCATTATGTAGATTTTAAACTAATTAGACAACAGAATAAATAAACGAGATAATTGAAATTCCGACACCCTGCTGGAGAAGTTGGGCGTCTTGTTTCCTCCTCAAGATAACCCTTTCGTGCTCAACTGAGGAAGAAGAAATAGAATTAACAGTACTGGCGGCAAACAGTTATTTCAAACGAATTTGTGAGCAACTATAATACAAGCTGCATTTGCATATAAACTGATTTCGCAAGCAGTCGGGCGCATGCTGGGTGAGGCTGCTTCTGCGCCCACAAATACGGACGTGGTGCAGATGTTGACGGCGTTTATTCAACATGCTGTAATGTTCAAAATGTGCAATGATACGTATCTTATTCATTATTACACGCATAATAATAGTATACACTAGTATCCCTCAGACACATCAAAATTGTACATGAAAGAATGACATACTATGTATTCAATTGAGAAATTATTGATAGTTTGACATCGTGTAATTTTTATCATTCCTTTCGCTTCATGAGTGTCGGTACTTTTTAATGCACACACATCGTAAAACAAATCATGATAGGACAGGTATAATCGGATAGCATAAAACATCCGATCCCTTTCATAATGGTAGGAGAGCCCATTAGTATAAGTGGTGGAAGGGAATGTTAGAGTGGAAGGCAAAAACAAATTTTTTACCCCTTTTCACACATTTCAAATCAAATAACTAAAATCCTGAAACTAGTTTTTGATATTTAAATTAACAATGCCCCGACAGAAACCTTCCGCGCAATAGTACGTTCCGAGTCTGTTTCGCTGAGAAAACGGACTTGAAACATGCTTTTGTTGCACTTTATCATTCTTAAAGCGTGTTTCGAAACACCTTTCTGATACGTTATCGAAACGTACTTTACACGTGATTGGAACGCGTTTTAGTGCGTTAATAATCAGTTTAGTTACACGCCCGAAACATGCTTTCACGTAGAGAGTGAAACACGCTAGAAACAATCTTTTCACACACTTTACTTTGCTTATTTCACGTTTCGAAACGCACTTGTCGCATGCTTTTCCTGATCCCCTCGAAACGTACTTTGAGGGCAGAATACTGCGGTTCAAACATATTTCGAAACGCGCTTATCACATGCTTTTCCTGGTGTCGTCGAAACAGACTTAAGGTGCAGAGTAGTGCGTTTAAAGTGTGTTTCGAAACGTGCTTGTCACACCTTCTAACGTGTGACATACTAAGTTGCACGCCCGAGACACGGACTGGCCCAACTGAACTTAGAGGCACACATCAATTGAGATAAACATTTTAAAATGTTTTTAAATTGTCACTTTCAATGGAGGAAGAGATGTTACAGAACAAGTGCATCAATCCTAGTCCAGGGTTTTACTCCGCTTTTCCTCCGGGTAGTGGCGGATTTTCCTCTGGCGGGAATTTCATTAAGACCTTTGTTTTATTAATCTAGAATTTTTACTTCACTAATATCTACAATTTACTTTGGAATAATAAATGGATAAAAATATTTATTTATTAAATTATTTCTTTTATAAATATTAAATCCGCCACTGCCCATGAGTCCTTCATTGGTGGGATAGTCCCGGTGAGTAACTTAGTTGATTGCCTCCCACGTGGTAATACGCAGTTTGCTTCTGCTTTTTGACAATAAATTATATTTATTTAATGACAAATAATTTACATTAATCAGGCAATATTTTGACAAATGGGATGATCCGCTAACTTGATGGATTATAGAGTACCATAATTGTGTATATTATCAGATTTTGGCTGGTTGGAAACAGAAATTTGAGCTAGTTTCAAGTGAGACAATTTCTTCGATTGATAATTAAGTAAATAGGCCAAATTGTCTTGGTACATGACTTTTCAAAAGCAACATCATCAGTAAAAAATGTATAAGAAAAGTTGTACGGTGAGGACAAAATATTACCATACGAGCTTAACGTTTTGTAAAAATTGCCATCATATATATCACTTTCTTTGGCTTGCCTTGAAAATCTGTAGTTTAATATGTAATCAACGAACTTGCTGTCTTTCAAAAATACCTGAAGCTGTGATTCTATTGACAGAGAGACAAAGAAATTTGAAGAGCTTAACACATTAACCTTTTTTTACAGATAACACAGAGCTTTTCTTTATCCTCTTCTTTCTTTTCTTCGCTGTCACTTTTCTTGAAATCGTTCTTTTGCCAAGGTAGGAGTTACTGTCACTACAATAAACGTAATATGATATGAAGTTTCTACTATCAGCTACATTGCTTAATATTGTTTATATTTATCCATTTTTAATTTAATGTTTCCTGTATACCAATTTTAAATACTTGAAGGATCGGTGTACTGATACTTTTTTATTTAGCAATATACTACTGCTTACAAAATGCGTATAAGCGTAGTGCAATTTACTTAAGATTCAATTCCGATCTAAGGATCCAAAGGCAGTGGCGCATTTAAAATTTCTGCAACTCCCGAAACTGAACAAAATGGCTACTTATAAAATCTAAAGAATAATCACGTTTTTTATTCAAAAGTTGCAATGGAACTGTTAATAAGCATATGCGTACTCTAATCAACTCCTTAAATTATTCCAAAACATCGTTATAAAGTGTCACATACCTAACGGCGCCAATGGCTGAGTGGTTTACATAGCGGTCATCTTATCCTACCAGGGAGCAGGTTCGATCCCCACCGAGGAAACGGATTTTTCGGTTGCAAAAATCCACCCGAGACATGTTACAGAGTAAATAAGAAAAAGAAATTCATTTACTATGAATTGATTTCTGTGAAGTGGAAGAATTAATGAAAGTAAGTGGGTCGAAACGGACTTGAAACATGGTAGCGTTCGAATTTCGATCCTTTTCACGTGCTTTCGCAGATTTCGGAACTCGCTTTGCACGTACTTGAAATTTGGTAAAGCATGTGACGAAACAATGTTGAAACGCGCTTGATTCTGTCACAGCATTTACATACAAATCCGATTCGGCGGATTAAGGAGACACAATGATAAATCAAAACATCACATCAAAACATAGGACCATCGAAAAATACTTTCGTACGAAAGCAACAATAAAAATTTTAAGTGTCCTCTTTTAATATTTTCTCCTTTATTATTTTCAATTAGTCACAACAAAGCCTTTTCAAAAAATATATTAACGTATATAAATAATAAATTTATTGCATATCATTTAGCTTAGTTCAGTAATTTACACTTGCAGTCTCCACAACAGATAAGAGCATTTTTACATTTACATATTGGTAAGAATTTACTTAGCACAAATAAGATAACTCACTGAACCGTCTCAGCATCATGTGTATGAGGCATTGCATTGACACTTGGGCTTTCAATGAGTTAGTCGTGAATACGAACCTTCACAATACAGAAGAGTAGAGCAGTGCGCACTCTTGGTATGCCACTTACACTTTCACAAACTATTCATCTATGACAAATCCCATGGCACAATTCTCATCAATCATTACTACTGGTATTACCTCTGGTAACGTATCGAGATCTGCAAAATATTAATAATTATTCACAAATATTACACTCAAACTTTCCATGCTACATAATAAAATAAATAAAAAAAGTATTTACAAACTGCGTATGATCACCTGACGCATAATAATCTAAGTTCATCTCCAGAAACAAGCAGAAGACCATCCCATCAATTCCGATCTCACCAACTGGCAGTGGCGAAGTTAACATTTATGAAAGAAAATTATAGAGTCGTACTCTTTTCTTTTTTTTTGTGTGTGTGTGTGTGGGGAGGCTTTGTGACTAGTCGACATCAAGGTCATTAGAGCCCTAAAATTTTGTACAGGTAGGGAAAATGCATTTACGCACTGAGGAGAGCCAACATGACTCTCCCCGCGTGTGGGACTCGCCGAATGAATTAACCATAGTACTAAAACCCCACCTGAATTACAATATATCAAGAGGAAAATGAAAGATAACCTAGCCCTAATAGCGTCGGGATCGAAAAGAACAAGAGGTGACCAAGGGAGCTCAGGAAAGAGAAAGGAAGGAACCTTGAACAAGTAAGAGGAAGTAATGCCAGACTCAGCTCGGGGTCCCGTATTTGCCAAACACGTATTTACTAGATGTAAATCGGGGGGGGGGGAAGCCAGTAGAGAATATAAAGAGCGATAGGTGTAAAACTGAGTAAATAAGAGAAAAGATAAGTAAAAGAAAGGAATACTTGAGAGACTTCTCTGCAACCCACTGTCAGGACGTGGATCAACTCACTTCGACAGCTTGAGAACAGTAACAATGTTGCGGTAAAGTATAAAAGGAAAGAACACAACTTAAATCATCCCAAATTACAAGGAAAACAATATTTATTAGGAGTTTGAAACTCTCATTAACCACTTCTTGAAATCAATTAATTCTTTCACATTATATAAATAATAGCGCACTAGAACGCTTTTTACCGTATTAGAAAGGTTTTTAAGAGATTCAATTTATTCATTTATTTATTTTTGGGAAGGGAATTATATAAAATTATTCCTGGATGTTATGGCCGTTTTTGGCAAAGAATGGTTGACACGTTTTTTTTTTTTTTTTTTTTGTGGGGCTTTAGGGTGGTTGACACGCCAAGACGATGAATATTACGAATGGTTTTAGTGAGGTAGCCTGTTTCTTCTAAAGTAGGGGTGGGATTTTAATAATTTTGTTGTAACGAACGCGACTACTTCATAAATGTATATGCAAGGGAAAATAATTCATTCTCTAAAGAAAGATTTTCACGCATTTCGGGGATAAGATTTACATATAATTTATACTATCCTCCATTGGATTTTAGTGGTTTTAATTCTGAGAGAATTGGTCCCAGATGATAATACCGGTATCTTCAATGAGAATAATTATTAGCAAAATACACGCAGCGAGAAACGTGTTGACTTACAGCGTTCACTAGAATTCGGAATACATGTTTTCTTTAGTTTGGAATTCAGATTATCAATGTGAGAATTCCATTTGAGTTTGCCCTGAATATTTTATCTTGACATTTTTTGGAACGAGTCCGTTTATCAAAAGAGAGGGTGATATTTCGTTGCCCTATTGCGAAATAACATGGATACTGTTTTACAAGTGATAACAATCACACATTTGAATGGAACCAAGACGAGAGGTTAGATAAAACTTTTGCGCATTGACGTATTTACGTAGTAAATTAGTGTCATCAGCAAATAATATCATTTGGCAATNTTAATTTTTTATTTTTGTGGGGCTTTAGGGCTCGTCAACATCAAAGGTCATTAGAGCCCATGCAAGTAGGGAAAAATGCAGTTTCGCACCAGAGAGAAGAGCCGCAGTGACTCTTCCCCGTGTGTGGGACTCGCCTAATATCTCGACCATACCCACTAAAAAACCCTCCTGAAATCAACAAATATCTAAAAAGAAAGATGAAAGAAAAGAAAACAGAATACCAATACATTATTTCACAAAAAACGAAAAACTTTTTTAAATATTATATTTTCGAAATACAGAAACGAACGATGAAAAGAAAGAAGACAGGAAAGATGAAAAGGAAATGCAAATTTTAAACCCTCCCGAGAACTTGTGGGAGGAGCCCGGATAGTCATAAAATTCAATAGTTTATTAACATTAACCGTTTCATTTCCGAGAATTTGTCTCCGTATACTTGAGTATCTTCTGCAATCAGTTAGTAGGTGACGCACAGTCAGAGAACAGCTACATTCCTCACAAACGGGTTCATCATCAAGTAGTAAGAGATACCTATGAGTGAGAGGACAATGTCCTATGCGCAGGCGGGTCAGCAAGACCTCGTCGCGCCGGGCTGGCCTACAGGAACTGCTCCATGACTTAACAGAAGATTTGATAAGTCGGAGCTTATTCCTTTCAACAGCTAACCACTTATTGTTCCATTCACTCAGAATCCTTATCTTGACGGAATTTAGGAGATCTCGTTTTGGAATCGTGGAGAAATCCACGCGATTCCTGAGGCATGCCGTCTTTGCGGAATCGTCTGCTTCCTCATTTCCTCTGATACCCACGTGTCCGGGAACCCAGCAAAACATTATGTTCTTTCCATCACTTTGCAGTGAGAAAAGTACATCCTGGATGTTCTGGATCAGCTTATCAGCTGGATACATGTTCTGGATTGCTTGGAGGGCACTCAGCGAATCAGAACAAATCAGGAAATGTGATCCGCCGGAGCACTTTGTAGTTCGCAATGCTCGCAATATGGCGTAGCACTCAGCAGTGTAAACACTGCACAAGTCGCCTAGACGGTAGCCACTGGTCTCACGGGGAAATACCACGGAGCAGCCGACACCATCAGCCTGCTTCGACCCGTCGGTAAACACAGGGATACGGTCCCGGTATTTGTAGAGGATTAGCTGAAAGTATATCCTCAACATCGGAGCTGGAGTGTTCTTCTTGTCATGATGCAAAAGATCGAAAATAATCTTCGGCTTGTGCAAAGCCCAAGGGGGAGACTTACTAAAACCTTGATGTAAGACATTAGGTGTGCGTATATTTAAGGTTTCCAAAATTTGTTTGGAGCGATATCCAAAAGGTTTGGTTGCTCTCAGTCTGTTGTTGTAGAAACGGATGGAAGAAGAGGATGGATGAAAAACCGCGTTGTGTACCAGATTGTCGGGTAAAGTTTGCAAGTGGCAAAAGTGTCGTAGCATGAGGATTTGCCGCCGGAGGGAAAGAGATGGTTCGCCACTCTCGACATACAAACTCGGAATGGGACTAGTGCGGTATGCTCCCGTAACTAGTCGAATTCCTGCATGGTGGACACTATCCAACTTCTTTAAATAGCTTGCACGAGCAGAGCTATATACAACGCAACCATAATCGGGCCGAGATCTTATGAATGCTCGATAAAACTGGTGCAGGGAGTAGCGACCAGCGCCCCATTCCCTGCTACTGACGCACTTCAATAAATTCAGAGACTTCAATGTTCTCGCTCTTAGGTCTGTTAGATGTTCAATCCAATTCAGTCACTGATCAAAGATTAGACCTAAGAATTTCACAAAAGGATAGAATTTGAGAACGTTGTTGCCCAGGGCGAGGTTAGGTTCTGCCAGAAGGCTTGGTCTCCTACTGAAAAGAACACAGCGTGTTTTCTCAGCAGAGAAACGAAAACCTGTCGNATTAAGGACGAGTTGGATTTGTCGCTCCGCACCTGTGACACTCTGTGATGAACAAGAGATAGCAATGTCATCGACAAAAAGAGAGTGTAAAACAGGATTCTTTACAGCAGACGTTTTGCTGTTTATGGCCACTGCAAATAAGGTAACACTCAAGACTGAGCCCTGAGGAACACCGTTCTCTTGAAGAAGGAGATCCGAGATGTCTCTTCCAATTCTATAGCGGAAAGAACGTTGATCCAAAAAGTACATGAGCTGCAGAGGAAGACGTCCTCTAAATCCCCAGACATAGAATTGTTGTAAAATGCCATGACGCCAAGTAGTATCGTAAGCCTTCTCGATGTCAAAGAATATTCCGATGAGATGTTGTCTTCGGACGAAAGCATCTTGAATTGCTGATTCCAGGAGAAGTAAGTTGTCCAGGGTGGAATGGAACTTCCTGAAACCACACTGAGATCGACTCAGTAAGTCATGCCGTTCAAGATACCAGACGAGACGTCGGTTGACGTACATTGTTCACGTACAATAAAAATATAGGGCCTAAAATTGAACCTTGAACTTTGCAAGTAATTGGCTTTGTTCCTGAAAGGTTATGCTGAAATACTTAATTTTCAACTGGAGAAAAGTCAACTAGCTAATGTCTATCTTTTAAGCAGGAAGCTAGCCATTGATGTGCCAATTCACAAATGCCGAAAGAATGCAGTTATGAGAGAATGTCGTGATTGATTAAACGAATGCTTTCCATAAATCAAGATAAATACCTTCAGGATTATCTTCATGATAAACAGCATTGTTTACAAAGAGGAAGTGAGGTAGGGTACGTAGCTAGTATGTAGTAAGAAGCAAAGCGTTATTCCCAGAAGTGCCAGGTGATGTCCTTGACAGAAAGTTAGGGTATCAGATCAACAAATATGATATTTGTGTTTGCCAGGTCTTACAATGATGTTTGCGTCGTTAATGATATGTTCAGGTATGGTATGTTGTAGTGTGGATACTGACTAGAAAGTAGAATGTTAGTGCGTTGGGAGGCCTTTTTGAGTTTCTGCAACTCTTCATTAGGAGACATTTCATTAATTGACCTCCCAGATTAACGCCATATCGTAGATCAATAATTATTAGTGAGTTTCCGTGAGTGTCCAATTCTCTGAAAACTTCAGCCAAACGCATTTGGTTTGAAGAAACTGGAAACAAAGAACTAACTTGTAAGAATTCTACGTATAATGAAGGACATTTGGAAGCCCATGTGAACCAGCTACTATTAGAACTAGATTTTTGCGTGGAAGCGTTATCTTTTAAGTTTTTTTGGTAGTACACTTCTTCCATTTTTATGATGGAGGTGCTGACCAGTACGGGTTTGGGGTGTGGAATAGGATGGGGTGAAAGAAGTGGGTGTGCGTACAGACAGGGGATCCTCTAACACGCTAAACATATTTTGTCTCAGGAGATGGGTGCTGCATGTGTATTTGATCAAATCATGCGACAGCAGACGCAAAGATGGCGAAAATTTCTGTTGTTTTGTTTTTGACCTCTTCCAGAGCACTGATGCGAGTATCGATAGATTGCAGTAAATGTTTGTACACCACCTGGATGTCAGCTTTGATTGCGTTAAGGAATGCGAAGGTGACCATTGTTCTCATTTTCTTAGTAACTTACAACAAAAGCAGATGCAAAACATGATTTTTTTTTTTTTT
>NNCF01127549.1:10657-21133 GCA_002313205.1 Laupala kohalensis | reverse complement strand
GATACCCTAGCCCTAATGGCGTCGGGATCGAAAAGAACAAGAGGTGACCAAGGGAGATCAGGAAAGAGAAAGGAAGGAGCATGGCACAAGTAAGTGGAAGTAATGCCAGACTCAGCTCGGGGCCCCGTGTTCGCCAAACACGTACTTACTCGATGTAAGTCCCCTGGGGGGAAGAACATGAAAACCGACAACTAATGAAATGGGTGTTTCTAAAGAGATTATTAATTATTCTAATGAAATAAGAAATTTAGCTAATACTACTGTAGTATTACAGCTCAATGGTGTCATGGAGACGAATTGAAGCAAGTATTTTAAGAAGTACTTCAACAATGAGTGTTTGATACTTTTTTGAAATTTAAAAGAAATAATTAAGGCAAATTGTAATACTTTACTTTTATACACCCAGAAGATATAAATGATGATCTTGTCCTAAACCTTATCACGCCTTGGAATAAAACAAAAAAAAACACAGGAATATAAGAGTTCATAAAGTTCTTTTGAGTATTTCAACGAGAAGTAATGCTAATCGAGCCTACTTGTATCTTAACACACTCGAAACAAAATAATTATAATATAACACTAAATTTTAAAGGTGTGAGGATTATTTTTCAGAAAGGGGGTAGCGGAATAAGGTAAGGTGAATTTGCACCTGGGGGTTCAAAATTTTTTGTTATTAAGACCGTATTTCGAGTGCTGAAAAAACAAGTTTTCGTTCAGTTTTATCCGATTTACGAGTGGAGTTTCGTATAATTTGAAAAAAAGTCTTTTGGATTATCTCAGTCGAATTTTAATTGTTGATTGGCAGTACGACAATCATTAATTACTTGTGTAATTGTTAGATGGCAGAGATAACCTTCTTTTCTGACAATTCTGGTTGTCAGAATCAAGGTTAAATTATATTTATTTGGATATAACTTGAATTCGTAGAAGTTGGCAATTCGTGTTGGGCAGCCATATTGAATAATTCTCCGCAAAGTTACATGACTTGAAGTATAGTGGTGATCATGGCGGAATCGGTAGTTCCACAAAAACAGATTTGTCAAAAAAGCATAATTAATAGAATCTTCCATAATCATCTCAAAATCATAGGTTGAACACGTTTTCCGCACACAGTGCGGACGCGCGCCCATGGGAGGGTCAAACAAGTATTACAAGTAGTACTAAAATGAGAGTTAGGTACCCACAGAAATTTAAAAGAAATACTTAAAACAAATTGGTAATTTTACTTATATGCTCCTAGAAAACATAATTGATGATCTTGTCCTACATTTTATCACACCTTATGGAATAACACTAAAACGCACACAGGCGTACGAGTTTATAAAGTTCGTTTGATTAGTTCAACAAGCAGTGAAAGTTTTGGAGTCTATTTGTATCTTAACACACTCGTAGCAAATTACTTATAAAACTGCACCAAATAAAATACTTTACTACACCTACAGAATTGTAAAATCTCGTGAAAATCAAATAAGAAATTAAACCTAACTAGCGGTGCAAAATCATTGCACATACTTTATCACATACGTTTCTCAGTCTGGACTAGAGAGCGGCATTAAAGCATTCTATTGGGAGAGGGATGATTTTCACAGGTTACTCTATATTTTGATCGTCTTCATTTTACCCAATTTAAAAAGTTTATTAAACAAATATTTCACTACAATTTATATAAATGAATCTCTAGTATACAAATTTTTTTTTTTTTTTTCGTTTTTTTTGAGATAAGATCAGCAAGATTTATATTTTACCTCAAAAGATAAATTTATTAATAAATATAAAGATAAATAGGATAATATTAACGCGACAACAAAGTCAGCAGAGCATAAATATTCTTATAAAATTTAATAAGGAAGTAAAGAGTTAATTTTTTTGCAATTTGAAATTTCAAAATTATATTAATAAACACTAATCAGTCTATAAAGTATTTCGGTTAAATAGGTGATACTGTTTATTTTATTTACTTCCTGTTATTACGCTCCTTATCTATCTCGTCAAAGAATTCAGGAAGTGTTAAAATATAGTGTTTAAAATATTACTATTTTTCACAATTAAAACGGCTATAAATAAGTGAATTTTAAAAAATCAAGAAAAATAAACAAAAAGATTAATCACACGTTACCTTCCAAACAAAAAACATCACGTAACCAAGATAATTCTTCAAACGGTAAGTAATATTATAAAATAACATCCTCACGCATCAAATAATACGCACGAACATTAAATATGACACACAGCATGAATAAGTTAAAAAGAACATCCGGCGAAAGGAGCAGTGGACACATCTGACACGTAAGCTTACTCAGCCAAACGATGCAGCGTCACCGAATGGGAGAATACGAGAACGGCGTAGAGGTCGGGGTAGGAGGAAGATTCACGATACCAAGAGAAACATTAGATGCAGACATTCCTCTGTGCTCCTTTTCAAAGTAACATAAAAATGACACATCTACAAACATATACTCTTTGGATTGAATTGAAATAGTAATCGACCTTTTAATGTAGACTAGTAATTAATATTTTTACAACGTTTCAATAGCATGTTGCTGCAATCATCAGGCGAATGTTAGTGAATGGACATATCAACAAATTTTCATGATAGTTACAAGCATAAAAAACAAAATTAAATACACACACATAAAACAAGTAAATTATTTGTAAACACAAGCCTACGAAGCAGAAAAATCATTGCAAAGAACTATAAATTTTTGAGTAGTGTTCTGTGTCGGTTTGTAAATTTAATGTATTATTCGTAAACTTAATATGCAAAATATCTGACATTATACGTTTATAATACTTTGTCTCCAGATCTAAAATTGAAACATTTTCCCAATCTATTGAATGATCAAAATTTAAACGGTGTAAGGAAAGAACATTATGCTGTAACATGTTTACGTTCCGCTGACGTTCTTTTATCCGCGTTTGTAACTTAAGTTTTGTCTGTCCGATATAGAAAAAAGGACAATTTTTGCAAATACGTTTGTAGACGACATTTTGTGAAGTCATGCGATCGATTTTATCTTTTCCCTTAATTACAAGATAATAATTCTGTTTCCTTGTTGTGAATGACTTGTGCAAAATGTCATCTATTTGCAAAAATTGTCCTTTTTCCTACATCTCCCTGACCCTGTATCAAGCGTTCGGATCCCCGGAAGTGCAGGATTTTTTAAATTCATTTTTGTCGATGATATGACAAGTCTATTTATACATTCATCTCCTTCCTAACATTTTTACTATTAATAAATAGCTGCTGAATAACTGAAATGCGAATAAAACTAAGTTTGCTGCTTAACTGACCATCTGCTGCATCATGGAAAGACCCACGACATATTTATTGTTAAGAATCCGAAAACTCAGATTCGCCACCAACAGCACACCAAGCAAATTAAACCGGCGTTTCTCGAGACATCTGACTTGACGTTGACACAATTGAAAACAATGGTTAGTTTCTATTTACTCTGTGTATGCGTTCTACCGGGTAAATAGTGTGTCATTTCCATAAAATTAGGAATCACTCCTTAAACCCGGACACAAACACAAAATCATACATGGGCAACGTAAACTGGGCAGTTACCAAATTAGCAAAACAGTTACGTATGGAATTATCATTCGTTACATTAATGGTTTCACAGCAGTGTAACTGAGTTGAATTCCTTTACGAAAAATATATTTTAAATTCATTTTGTCAAGATTATGTATGATATGCATGGTCATACGTCGGTACAAATATTTTTTAAAAAATTTACGATTGATTGAAAATCATATGGCCATTTTGTGAGCCACCCGAGCGAAGCTCTGTCACCCAGATTAGCTGAAATTATCAACAACAAAAAATCTGACATTACCCTGAAGAAGGCCACAGCACGATGACCGAAACGTTGGTAGTTACATCTACTAAGACGTGGTTTGTCCCGGACAAACAAGCTTATATTGACTCCGTCCGCGGAACACTACGTTTATAAACAAAAATTGTGATAAAAAATTTCGAAACTTGGTAATTGTGTGTAGAATGCACTATTGTTCATGATGATTAACTCCCATAAATTTTTCGGAGTCACGCAGCCCCAATAGCAAACCTTAAGGTGGACGATCGTGGTATTTGCCTTTTTGAGGCAAAACGTTCTGATTTTCGGGAAACATCTATACAAAAAAACATTCTCCATTAAATTTGTAAGAAAACAAATAAAAACAGTTTTTAGTTCTACAAGATTCAATAGTCATAGTCGTATCGTGACAAAATGCTGTACGGAGAAACAATGTTATGATTTTCGGAATATCATTCGGAAAGAGAATAAAATTAATTGTATATTTTTGAAGTACATTTACAATCTTACATTTTAAAGCTGTAGGCATGACAACAACCACATAGACTTCTAAGCACATGAAACATTAACAATGCGAGTACAGGAATTAACAGTGCGAAACACCCGGTGCCCTTCAATTTGAACTGACACCAATAGCACGAACACCAAAGCACCTATTTTTGGAAGAGATCATAATCGTGAACAATTCTACATTCTAAGTCTAATTACCATATTTACTAACTACATGAATTTTTCCCCTATGGTCCTGCTTTTCGCCTAATTTCCGAGTACTATTACAGAAAATTTTACATAAAAATTTTCGTCAAACGTTGGAGGCACAACTTTGTGTTATAAGTATACGTTGACAGAATTAGTGTATGACGAGTCATGCCCAGTGAGAGAAAATAGAAAATTGTTTTCGTAAATATCCCGTCGTGTATTGCAATATGAAGACATTTTATTAAAATAATAAATATTTTTTAAAAAAATAAAGAAATATACTTTTTAATCCTTCTAGATTGAAATAAAAGTTTTTTGGTGAGAGTAAAAATATAACTTTATAAATAAGTTAATAATGACCCATTTGTTTCATTGGTCTAGTAATAGTTTGCCAAACTTCATCCCGTGTCAGCCCCATCAATCGAAGATGTGTAGAAAACGGCCCTCGGGCTAAGAGGTTGGACAGCGCTGCTTCACATAAGTTATGCATAAACTTTATTATAAATATGATAAAAAATCGCAATTGCTGTAATTATTTCTACCACAGTGTTACCATTTTCATATTTTTTATTTCTCAAAAGAATTTTCGTTATTTGAACTTAAGCAGAAGAAATGGACTATGGCGTCAGAAACGCATAAAAAAATAACTTCGCGTACATCTAATCGTTTTCAGAACCTTAATATTGTTTCTTGGTTTCTTTTCAATCCTTGAAACATTGTTCTACAAGCGTCTTCTAGATTTTCTATTAAAAAAAAACAAAAAAACATTCTCTCTGACAATCAACACGGATTTCGGAAATCCTTTTCCACATCAGCGCCGTATTTTCTTTCTTAAATGATGTTACCACTTCTCTTGACCGTGGAGAAAATCCTCAGGGTGCTTTTATTGATTTATCTAAAGCATTCGATGTCATTGATCACGAAATTCTCCTTACAAAATTACAATCTTTTGGCGTTCGTGAACTTGCGCGTGAGTGTCTGACTTCCTATTTAAAAGATAGATATCAACAGGTCGAAATTTCATATACTAAAAATAAAGTACATCAGCATTGCCTTTCAGGAACAAAGCCACTAACTCACGGAGTTCCCCAAGGTTCAATTCTCGGTCCTTTACTCTTTTTGTTGTACCTGAACGACTTGTCGTCTTCCACATCAGATTGCAAAATGGTTCTTTTTGCCGATGACTCTTATCTCCTACGTAAACACGACAATGCTCAAAAACTTTTGTCTAACCTCTCAGCTTGTGTTCATGCAAATCGCCTCATTGTAAACACTGACAAAACAGTGTCTATGTCATTTGACAATAGTATCACAAACTTTTTACCCCAGATTTCTCTTTGGTTAAACGGAACACAATTAAAAATTGTTACCAATACAAAATTCTTAGGTCTCCATATTCGACACAACCTCAAATGGAATTGTCACGTTGACAATCTTAATTAAGCAAATTGTGTTACGCATTCCGAATCTTAGTTAACGTAGTTAGTCCACATATTTCCCGTTGCGTATATTTTGCAAACGTTTACTCCCATTTACAATACGGCGTCATCTTCTGAGGCAATTCCGGACAGGGCGACCAAACTTTCAGAATTCAAAAGAGGATAGTTCGGATAATTTGTAAACCTCATTTATATTTATGATACGGTCGGGTTTGTTAAGTCTGTATTACTGAAGTGCCTCCCTTGCTTCATACGAAACAGTCTCGTTCACGAACACAATACTCGCAATAGGAATAATATTCATCGCCCTAGAGTGTCAACCACACATTGACAAAAAGGACCATATCATTCGGGAATCGTTCTACATAATTCCCTGTCCAAAAATATAAAAGGAATTATGAAATTGAATCTCTTCAAATCCGCAGTTAAAAGCTACCTTCTGCTCCAGTGCTTCTACAATGTAAAAGAATTTATAGATTTTAATAAAAGTTAAATCCGTCTTGTGCTTTATCATGCCATTGCTTTAGTACTTTTAAAATAACTTATAACAATTGCAAAAACTATTTTCTTGCATGACTGTTGTCTTATGATTCATATTAATTTAGTTTTATGTGTACTCAACTTTGGCACGGTTGTGTACATTAATTCTGTAGCCCCATCCTGGCTCGGGTTTTGCTCCGGTTTTCCTTCGGGTAGAGGCGGATTTTTATAAAGAACTCGCTGGACTCTTGCGTAGGGACGGCATCAATAGAAATAATTATTAGTGAATTTAGTGTTATGTAATATTGACGAATTATTAACAATACCTTCCGAATGATTTATAGGTTGATAATAATACGTTTTTGTGAAATGAATTTTCTACGTTTTATTAAATACAATATTTGTTGGTATTTGTTAATACTATAACATGCTTCAAACTATTATTTTTTTCGTTAGGAGTATGTAGAAATGTTAAATCCGCCTCTTCCTTAGGGCCCTTTATCGGAATTGATAGGATGGTCCCTTGCTTGCTTCCGGAGAGTAAATTAGTTTATTGTCCTCCACGTGGTCGTACGCGTTATGTAACTGCATTTTGACAATAAAGTTTATTATTATTATTATTATTATTATTATCATCATCATCATCATCGTCATTCCTTCGTAGGATCCTCAGTGATGTATCCCGCTACCACGGCAGCTGGTCGTCGCGATTTAAGGCGTCCGTAGTCTCCCGACAGGTCCGCACGCATGAGCATGTCCTGAATAGCAATTATGACATAGTTCTCAGAAGAGCTATTTGGTGGCGCACGGTTGGAGGTTCTATGTTGTTGAGAGGGGGAAGCCAAAATTAAGGGATAGGTTTGATGCAGCCAATGATTATTCTCATCGTGTAGTTAAATATTGTCAATTTTCTTGATGCGCGGACTATACAACCTTGTCTCGGCGCAGTATTCACCTGCTGAGAAGACAAGACTGAGTGCTGTGGTGCGAAGGGTATATGCCATCCCCCGTATATGCCATGCGGGGATATATGTTCTTCTGACACCTCTTGGAATGTTTTTCTTCGCTGTGTCAATTACAGCTCCCATAAAACGCTGGTAATGGGCGGGTTCAGGAGGTATCCATCGGATTAACTGATTCAAATCCTGGGAGAATCTAGGCCAATTTGCCTCCACGAAATTCCAACCTTGGTTTAGGGTGTGAGTCAACAGTAGGTATTTGCAGGTCAATGTTTATTTGAATATGGCGGTGTTGGGAACGTGGAAAGTTGCCACGTGCAGTGCGGGTTACAGGGAGAAGAGAGTTTTTTGAGTCGATCGAAACAAAGCAGAGGTCCGGGTTTGATTCTGTGCTCCATCGAGCAGATTTGAAAGAATACAGGTCTTTTGCGTCATACATCAAGTAAAGATTTTTTGCTTCAGCCCAGTTCATAAGAAATGTGCCGATATCATCAATGTTTGCATATATCCAATTTTGATGGTGACTGTTAAAATCACCTGCATATATTGCGGGGTGTGGAAGATCGGGAAGTATTTCATCAGTCCAGTTTACTAGCGGAGATTTGTATATGTTTACTATTTTAGTTGTGCGAAAGATATTTCAATAATATGTACATTGTTTTTTGTGCATGAAGTTAGAAGATGAGCTCCCTTTTAGTTATTTCTGGCGTATGTTGCAATATGGAAAGTAGCACCAATTATGTGTGATGGAAAGTGACTCCAATTATTGTGTAGCCTGGCACCTTGCCTCTAGTCTTCAGTTGTTGTTCTCAGTGTGGGTCCCTTGAATCAGAGCTATGTCGATCTGGTTTCCTCTGAGAGATTTTGACAGGCATTCACCTATAGCTCTGCTTATCCCTTCAATGTTTAGTTGACATATTCGAACAGTAGGTCCGAATCTTACATTGTGGTTCCGATAGGAACCATTTTTCCGTTTATGCATTATGCATAAGGCAGGTACGCTTTTCAAAATGGCCAGAAGTCTGAAGGAAATTTGACCGCCGATCTCCGAGATTTACTCGAAACGACTGCTCTTTGGCACCACCAAGGGTGGTAACTTAAGGTATGCCACGGACGCGAGCAGTCGTGCCAATACAACAATAACGGGAGCCCCCTGCATTTTGCGCCAGTAATAATCTCCTAAACCTTGAACTCAATGTGGTCACCTTAAACCAGCCCACATTTTGCTCCACGGAAGTAGGAAGAAGGTGCAAGCAGCGATCCCTTTTCCTTGAAACCGAAGTAAAAGAAAAGGACTCTCGAGGTAAGTTTTTCTTGTACGAAATATGAATTTGCGACGACTTGTTCATGAACTTTCGCTGTGAAATGGTGACTAGTTCATCTACGACTACAAAAGCAAATCTCTTTAGACAGATAGCAGTGGTGGTCTAGTGATAGCGTCTTTGTTTCCACGATCTCGGTAAAACGATGGTTCAAACCCTGCTCGACCGAACTAGGTGGGGTTTCAGCTGGGGTTTCTCCTACCTACTCCAGCCAAATGTCGGTTCGGGACCTTGAGTAACCTGCCTACCTAACATCTCTCCTTTCCAATTCTCTCTTATAAGTCCAACGGTTAGGTTGAAGAGCAGGTCTCATGGCCTGAACCTCGCCAAAATGCATAAAATAAAAAAGTAATAAATAGATGAGGTGAGATTTATATTCAGAAAAATAACACTTTCCACGGATATAGTGAACAAATGAAGGCATTGAAAACACTGCCATCTCTACCACCAGTAGAGAGATGGCATTCTTACCTCCCTTTTGAGAGAAGATAGTTTTTTTCTTTCTAATTTTAACTTAAATGACTCTTATTAAGAATTGGATATTTTTATTCGGTTCGCGAAATCGTACATTCAGGTGTGAGAATACATTGATGGCCATCTCGTTAATTTACAAACTTTAAAATGTGTTAAAACTTTAAAATCAGTTCCGAAATGTTAAATTCGCCTCTGCTTTAAGTTCCTTGATTGGAATTGATGGAATGGTTTCTTGCTTGCTTCCAGAGAGTAAATATGTTTTTTGTCCTCCCCGTCGTCATGCGCAGTTTGTAACTGCTTTTTGACAATATACTTTATTCTTATTGTTATATTTATTATTATTATATTTATTATTATTATTATATTTATTATTATTATTATTATATTTATTATTATTATTATATTTATTATTATTATTATATTTATTATTATTATATTTATATTTATTATTATTTCGATTCATTTTCTGGGAGATATACATCCGGTACATAATGAGTGAGGGACCATTATGGCATATCTCTCTCCGTGCTAATCTTTTATGTTTAACACAGCGCACTATTCTACAAGTTTCTGAAATAACTGATTTCTGTGTTTTAATGATAATTTCAGTTGAGTTTAGTCCTATTTTTTCAAGGTATTCTCTAAGGTTCTTATTTACTAAACCATTTGCTGTAATAAATATAGGAATGATACCTATGGAATTAAGTGTATATTTCTTTGTACTCTATAGCCAGAGGTGTCTATTTGGATATTTTTTCTGATTCAGCTTTATTGATGTTGTGGTCTGCTGGGTGAGTGACATCAATGAGAAATGCAGATTTTTCTTGTAAGTCATGGAGGAGGATGTCGGGTTTGTGGGCAGTAATTGTTTTGTCAGTATGAATAGGGATATCGTATCTCTCGTTCTCCATGGTAGGAGGAGGACGGTAGTCGTAATAAGGAGGTTTTTGGTTTTCAGGTAGAAGTCCTGATTTCATTGCGAAAGTCTGGTGAATTATATTTGCAGTTAGGTTGTGGCGATGTAAATATTCTGTATTAACCAGATTTGAACATCCAGTTATTAGGTGATCTATTGTTTCTGAGGTTCGTTGACATATTCTGCATATATCATTTACGTCTAGTTTTTCAATATATCTTTTGTAATTCTTAGAGGCTACAACCTGATCTTGAATTGCATGAATAAAGCCTTCAGTCTCACCAAATAGAGACCCATCTCTGAGCCAAAGCGTCGATGCGTCTTTGTCGGCATTGTTGAGAGAATGGGGAAATCTACCATGGAGAGCTT
>NNCF01127548.1:0-26147 GCA_002313205.1 Laupala kohalensis | reverse complement strand
GGGGGGGGTCGTAATCGATGTGAATTATCGAACACTTACTTTCTGCGGTACTGCTGCTTTGGGGTCGGTGTGATACACACCACACATCGTGTTAGAAGGATCATATGAACTCGCGCTGCTTTGCTTGCAAACCAAGGACACAATTTTTAACGTGGTGAGATCTCTCGTGACAGCACGTTATATTGACGACATTACCATTCGTTTGGAGGGTTCGGACGGGTTGCTCACACACTTTCACGCCGGAAGAGCCTTCTCATGCTGCCTGCTACTACGAACGGAACCGTGTATAAAATGAAACCTTTCCTCCGTCACCGACACACTGGGTTTGGCACCCCCGTCACGTTGAACTAGAAGAGCAGACGAGTGTGGCGTGCTTTTGAGTACAAAGTTCTGCGAGAAGATGAAAAGACAAAAAAGAAAAAGTGATGTAGGAGGAGGAGAAGAGAGGATTAGAATCAATTTCTTCGATATTGATCTCTTCACATCGAAGACATACAATCGATGCGATGGGAGAAACAACTCACGGGACGGATGATACCCAGTTATACACCATACACAATCAGACACAAATACTACGATGAAATAAATATCGTTGAAAATAACAAGGACGCAGTCACACTGCCCTGCGACAGCGTGCTTGTGATCGAGGGAAAGGCGTTGAAGAAAAGATGTCACCTGAAACGAGAACACCCTCCGAACTCGATGAAACCGTGTGGGCCTTTCTTTTTTCTAAATTCGGTTTGTATTCAACGGCACTGAGATCGATTGTACACAACTGCCGAGAATTACCACCAACATTAAGAATGTATTTTGGCTCTCCACCGAAGAACCTCATCAGCATTATTATACAGGGTGGAATTTTACAGCTCAGCGAGGAAAACACTGTACAATAATCATATCGGTTGGACATTTCGCGCCGTGGATATCGCTCAAATATGGGATTCGCGGAAAATAATGCGCGCGCCATATACGGTGTTTCACAAGAATTGATCCTGGTACGCTCGACGACGGAGAATTATTGTCTGTACTCGATGGAATCTCGTGGCTCATGCCACACTTGAAGTGTGACCGAGCGAGTACACACTATTTTTCCAAAGTCGTGAGCTTGTGTAAGCAAACTCTAATTTCATTCATCAGTTGGGAAGTCTACGAACTACCATCCAGGCGACTAAANACTCTCTCATCCCCCTACCACTACCTCTTGACACAAGACTATGCAAAATGGTTTATGGAGGGAGTGAAAATTGCTATTCTACAAAACATATCTGATTGTAAGAAATAAAACACAAGGAATTAAACTATAGTGTACAAATTTTTGACAATAAAAAACATGTTACAATCCTGTTCTATTTGTTTTTCCAATCGTCTTCTACGCACGCACACACACTGTTCCCTCGTTCCTCACACACACCTTGTTAAGAGTAAATACAAGGAATAGAGACTATTTGTTTATTTTTTTCTAAAAAAGAATACATAGAATGATACATACAATCACACTGCGTGAACATTGTCTTAATCAAAAGATTATCGTTATATCATAGGTNATATCATAGGCATCTCCCATTCTCCTCACTTCCATTCAATTGAGCAAGTCCATAAAAATATTAACGTGATTTAAATACGTTTGTATATCGAGAGAGAGAGAAATAGATTGATGAAAGTGTCTTTATTAAGAAAAGAAATTTAGCCTTTGAAAACAAAACTAAAAACTATGTGTTACTTACTTGCTTGTTAAGAAACACTTAAATTTGCGTGTCTCAAGCAGAATTGCCTTCTTCACAAACTTCGTACTGAGTACTTTCCCTCTTACAGGGTGTTGAAAGAGTTCACTCTTGCGAAGTTCCGAAAGTTTGACGAGCGGAACTTAGTTCAAGTTCATCACATCACGTTTGAATTACCTGCAGAGTAAGTTTTTTATTAATGTTTTAGTTATATTATGGATGTTAATTGTTGTAGAATTAATTAAATTAGGGAGNTGATTGTAAGAAATAAAACACAAGGAATTAAACTATAGTTTTACAATTTTTGAGAATAAAAAGCATATGTTACAATCCTGTTCTATTTGTTTTTCCAATCGTCTTCTACGCACACACACACTCTTCCCTCGTTCCTCACACACATTGATAAAAGAAAACACAAGGAATGATGACTATTTGTTTATTTTTTTCTAAAAAAGAATACATAGAATGATACATACAATCATACTGCGTGAACATTGTCTTAATCAAAAGTTTATCGTTATATCATAGGCATCTCCCATTCTCCTCACTTCCATTCAATTGAGCAAGTCCATAAAAATATTAACGTGATTTAAATACGTTTGTATATCGAGAGAGAGAGAAATAGATTGATGAAAGTGTCTTTATTAAGAAAAGAAATTTAGCCTTTGAAAACAAAACTAAAAACTATGTGTTACTTACTTGCTTGTTAAGAAACACTTAAATTTGCGTGTCTCAAGCAGAATTGCCTTCTTCACAAACTTCGTACTGAGTACTTTCCCTCTTACAGGATGTTGAAAGAGTTCACTCTTGCGAAGTTCCGAAAGTTTGACGAGCGGAACTTAGTTCAAGTTCATCACATCACGTTTGAATTACCTGCAGAGTAAGTTTTTTATTAATGTTTTAGTTATATTATGGATGTTAATTGTTGTAGAATTAATTAAATTAGGGAGTACTTCTGTGATATCACTTAATATAATGACACTCAATGTCAATAGCTAATGTATGACATACAATCTGTTGCAGGTAATCATTAGAACAAAGGAGCAGAAGGTGACCCATGAAGCACGAAATTATCTAACAACATTAAATTACACTTTTTTAGCATAACTGTAGACCTTGACACAAATTAATAAAATTAAAAAAAAATAATAAAATTCCTACCATAGATATCTAATGACCTTAGCCTAAATAAATATGACTATTCTGTAATAGTGAAAAATAATTGTATTTTATGTTAACTTCCTCTTAGCCTAAGTTAAATGAATATGGTTAAATGTATCACAATTATTATATTGTAGTCATACTTATATGTAAATATTATTGTTATTGTTGTTAGTACTATAACTCGCCATNATTTAGCCTTTGAAAACAAGACTAAAAACTATGTGTTACTTACTTGCTTGGTAAGAAACACTTAAATTTGCGTGTCTCAAGCAGAATTGCCTTCTTCACTAACTTCGTACTGAGTACTTTCCCTCTTACAGGATGTTGAAAGAGTTCACTCTTGCGAAGTTCCGAAAGTTTGACGAGCGGAACTTAGTTCAAGTCCATCACATCACGTTTGAATTACCTGCAGAGTAAGTTTTTTATTAATGTTTTAGTTATATTATGGATGTTAATTGTTGTAGAATTAATTAAATTAGGGAGTACTTCTGTGATATCACTTAATATAATGACACTCAATGTCAATAACTAATGTATGACATACAATCTGTTGCAGGTAATCATTAGAACAAAGGAGCAGAAGGTGACCCATGAAGCACGAAATTATCTAACAACATTAAATTACACTTTTTTAGCATAACTGTAGACCTTGACACAAATTAATAAAATTAAAATAAAATAATAAAATTCCTACCATAGATATCTAATGACCTTAGCCTAAATAAATATTACTATTCTGTAATAGTAGAAAATAATTGTATTTTATGTTAACTTCTTCTTAGCCTAAGTTAAATGAATATGGTTAAATGTATCAAAATTATTATATTGTAGTCATACTTATATGTAAATATTATTGTTATTGTTGTTAGTACTATAACTCGCCATACATCATTGTTATGATCTATGTGGTTCAATAAAATATTAATATTATATTTTTTCATTTTCTAACAGAATGGCCGACTGTAATATACAAACAATCTGCGAGGTATCTTACAATACTACTGTCATGATTGAGGTAGATACTAGTAGCAGATATCATAAGAGGAGCAATTTTGACGGTCTCCACATGAAAAAAAATCATTGAATTATTCAACCAATGCTGCAAACTTATTGATCTTTCGTGAATGAGTTGTTCTTGGGTTTTGATTAAACAAGATGGACAGATCAAGGAAAAAGCACACTTGTTAATATGTCTGGTCTGTTAGCTAAAATTATCAAATCTGTTCTAATTGACCGATCCTAATATATTTTCGCGCGGTCATTCCCAAGTACTTGAGCGGGCAATCCTCTGATATAAAACCATTTAAAACAGCTATTTTCTTCTGGATGATCTTGGCAACATCGTTACGACTCTAGAGATATTCTGTTCTAGCTAGTGATGAACAATCTCCAACAATATGGTCGATCGTTTCCCGGGTCAAGCCGCATTTACGACAACGCTCTTCTACTCCTCCTTTTTGAGGATACGTTTCCTGTCGCATCTAGTGGCTATTTCGATGGGTCTGTGGAGCTATCACCTATAGGGAGCAGAAATGTATCACCCCTAAATAGGCACCGTGGGACTTCAGATGGTCGGTGCAGTAATATAGAAAATGCTTTTGCAATTTCTCCATGTGTTGCTGTGAGCCTCTTTTACCAGAATTTTTGGACTGTGTCAGGACCAGGAGTCTTCCAGTTTTGTGTTGATCCTACAATCGCTGCAACTTTCTCAGTGGTTACGTCTCCCGCTTCCATTTCCTCCAACTTTTCAGCCAATTTTTTTTCATTCTCTATCCAACTCACCTGTGCATAATGTTCTATTGGTTTTCCTCATAGACTAAATTTAAATTCTGTTGCTGCTTCTATTGTTAGTCCCGCATCTAGCAACTGGGTCATTTATAGCAGGACTTTCTAGTACACGGTAGAACTTCTTCTGATTGTGAGAGAATAACCGGTTTTGTGTTTTCCTTTCTTCGCTCTTTTGTATCGGCGCCAGCTTTTGGCATAAACTGCTAGTTTTGAACCCGTATGTTTATATGTTCTGTCAGCGTCTTATCATCATCCAACTTAGTTATCTGGTGCGGTTGAATAATCTTCTGTATGTATTGTACCAGTCTGTCTAAACGGTTCCCTCTCTTGTACTGTGTAAGCCGACCTATCGCACATCGTAAACTTTTGTTATTGTTTTGTAGGCGCTGCTCCCAAGGGGGACGTGCCCTTTTACGCCGTTGATTATTGCTTCCACACGATTCAACTTTCCTTCCAAGAGCCTTCACAATAACTGCTGCACAATATATAATGAATTGCACTTGCTCTCGTCCAGTTTCTTCTGCCAATGCTTCCGGGATTATTTTGGAATTAAGGTGGTCAGTTATTATACTCAGTTTAACAGAAGTGTTCATCCTAGGAATTANTGTGAGAGAATAACCGGTTTTGTGATTTCCTTTCTTCGCTCTTTTGTATCGGCGCAACCTTTTGGCATAAACTGCTAGTTTTGAACTCATATGCCAATAATTTCCGTCAGCGTGTTTTTCACCATCTAAGTCAGTTATCTGGTGCGGGTGAATAATCTTCCGTATGTGGCGGACCAGTCTGTCTAAATGGTACCCCCTCTTGCACTGTGTAAGCCGAACTATCTCGCATCATAAACTTTTGATATTGTTTTGTAGGCGCTGCTCCCAAGGGGGATGTGCCCTTTTACGCCGTTGATTATTGCTTCCACACGATTCAACTTTCCTTCCAAGAGCCTTCACAATAACTGCTGCACAATATGTAATGAATTGCACTTACTCTCGTCCAGTTTCTTCTGCCAACGCTTCCGGTATTATTTTGGAGTTAAGGTGGTTAGTTATTATACTCAGTTTAACAGAAGTGTTCATCCTAGGAATTCTTGGACGAAGACACAGGACTGTCCCATACTACTCTTCCATTGCCTCATGAAGTGATTCCCTGCTTTTCCACACAGGTAAACATATTTTTCAGGTCTTCCATGACTTTCGTACTCTACGTATTGTCGTAACTCTTGAGTTCTGATCGCAGTTCTGTCTATTGGCATCTGGGTCAGTGAGTAAAGACCCAAGAGTACTTGGCAATATTGCCAGTGCTGATGGATGTGACTCTGTTTCCGATTGTAGATGGCATCTCACCTGACATTTAACTCTTTCAATTTCTTGTTCTGATAGAAGTTTTCGCTTCAGAATTGCTCTCTTCCTATCAATTAAGTGCTGTTCCCTTACTCTTGGCGCAAACTCTGAAATTTTATTCACAATTTCGGTTTTAATATAGTTATATAAGTTTCCATTTTGGTAACAAAAATAATATAGGCGCATGACTTCCTTGTTTATTTCATTTGACCAATTGATACGCCTTCTCGGTAGACCAGCAGCAGTGGTTGCTAGTTAGGTTTCCTGCAAAATAGCCCCCGCTTGTGCAGTATAGAGATTTTGTGTGCTGCCGTTGATATTTTGGGTAATACCTTCGAGTATCCGCTCGCCCGTTTGCAGTAATTCCATCCTCTGCGCTGATTCATGGCTACCACCAGTATCAGAGTGGGACTGTCGTCTAGTCGCATCGGCTGCAACCCATTTGGCCAATGAGTCCGAGGCTTGGCTCCGCGCATTGCGAACGCCCTATCGCTAGTGTAGAGGGTTAGCCATTCACCTGGTTACAAGGACCCCGTTCGTCAGGTTCGTACACAGGTGTTCGTATACTCTGTCCGGGTGACTCGTGAGACTCAAAGCAAATTTGTAGTCTCGGACATGGTGTTACATTTCAGCCACTCATATTATTAATTATTATTAAATATTATTCGGGTGTGATTTATTAGCTTTCCTATTTTCTAATCGACCAGTTACTTTTCTAGATTCAGTAATTGATGTGTGGAAAAGAACAGAAAGGCACAGCTATAATTTTATCTTTCTAAATAATAATTATTCTTATATGTCATATCTGTATGTGTCCAGCAGTTAATCTATCACCCGATTAACTAAGACCTTCCTGATATTGATAGGATTCAAAATTTCGACTACTTTCTAAGAACCTTTCGTGAAATCATCTTTTTAATTTTCAAATACGTTTTATGNGACCCCGTTCGTCAGGTTCGTACACAGGTGTTCGTATACTCTGTCCGGGTGACTCGTGAGACTCAAAGCAAATTTGTAGTCTCGGACATGGTGTTACATTTCAGCCACTCATATTATTAATTATTATTAAATATTATTCGGGTGTGATTTATCAGCTTTCCTATTTTCTAATCGACCAGTTACTTTTCTAGATTCAGTAATTGATGTGTGGAAAAGAACAGAAAGGCACAGCTATAATTTTATTTTTCTAAATAATTATTATTCTTATATGTCATATCTGTATGTGTCCAGTAGTTAATCTATCACCAGATTAACTAAGACCTTCCTGATATTGATAGGATTCAAAATTTCGACTACTTTTTAAGAACCTTTCGTGAAATCATCTTTTTAATTTTCAAATACGTTTTATAAATACACTTACTCTCAATTTTTATTACTTCATTCTCTTGTTGTTAGCATCTTTTCAAATTGTTTTTTAAAATAAAGATATTTATTACTTTAATGTTACTTGTTAATTGATTTTAATTTCTCTATGAACTAATTGTATTTGTATATTATGTAGTTGTTTTATTCATTTTTTCCTTTTAAGGAAATATAGTAGAACACCATTAGGCAAAGGTCTAAGTTTTATTTTTGTATTTCTACATACAACATTTCTCAGTTCTACCAAAAAATTTTGTTCAGCATTTGCAAGGATTTGAACACCTGTTGGATTCTCGATGGAGTAAATAATCAAAGAAATAATATTCACTCTCCTATTTTTAAGCTTAATTTTTGGGGGATACTAANGCATCTTTTCAAATTGTTTTTTAAAATAAAGATATTTATTACTTTAATGTTACTTGTTAATTGATTTTAATTTCTCTATGAACTAATTATATTTGTATATTATGTAGTTGTTTTACTCATTTTTTCCCTAAAAGGAAATATAGTAGAACACCATTAGGCAAAGGTCTAAGTTTTATTTTTGTATTTCTACATACAACATTTCTCAGTTCTACCAAAAAATTTTGTTCAGCATTTGCAAGGATTTGAACACCTGTTGGATTCTCGATGGAGAAAATAATCAAAGAAATAATATTCACTCTCCTATTTTTAAGCTTAATTTTGGGGGGATACTAATAAAATAACATATGTACTAATACTAAAATTCATATAAATTATACATTTAGTTGAGAAGGAAAGGAAAAGAATGTTTAAACAATTTAACAATAAATGAAAATGATGTTTGATTTGGTGTATAGTGAATTCTGGATTTATTGTAAGACTGATCGATTTTTATTTTTTTAATCCCAAACTTTGCTCGATTGAAAAAACTAATAAGGTTTCCAAATCAGGAAACTGTATGTGTGGGGCCGACTTTATGGGATGTTCCTGTAACTTGGATAGGGATAGTGTTCAATTGCCTTTTAGGATAGTTCCTACTAAAAATATGGCGTCATNTTCTCGATGGAGAAAATAATCAAAGAAATAATATTCACTCTCCTATTTTTAAGCTTAATTTTGGGGGGATACTAATAAAATAACATATGTACTAATACTAAAATTCATATAAATTATACATTTAGTTGAGAAGGAAAGGAAAAGAATGTTTAAATAATTTAACAATAAATGAAAATGATGTTTGATTTGGTGTATAGTGAATTCTGGATTTATTGTAAGACTGATCGATTTTTATTTTTTTAATCCCAAACTTTGCTCGATTGAAAAAACTAATAAGGTTTCCAAATCAGGAAACTGTATGTGTGGGGCCGACTTTATGGGATGTTCCTGTAACTTGGATAGTGTTCAATTGCCTTTTAGGATAGTTCCTACTAAAAATATGGCAACACCGGTCCTACCACACTTGGTTGTAAGCAAAATGGCGGCGGTTACTTGTGGATGGAATGATTCTGGAGTGAGAAATAGGTAGGTTTTGCTGGTTTAAGAGCCAAAGATATCCAAGAGTTCTTTACATGCTGCTGTAAGTTGTGTCCTGTAAAATTTGTTCTGGCTTCCATAAAATGTCGCAAGTTACAGAGTTCCCTTTTATTTCTTGTGGTATTGTGATATACTATTTTGTGGTATTGTGATAAATGTAATTGGAGATATGTTTCGTATAACCTTAATAATTTAATACAATATAAAGCTGTGTATATAATTTAATACAGTGATCATGAGGAAAAATATAACTTTTCGAGACTTGTTATATTATTTGTATTACATGTAGCTTACGTTTCTTATGTGTTTGGACCTAATGAGGTATAAAATTGTTTCATGACAATGCAATATATTATTTAAAACATAGAATGTCATCAAATTATGAAAAGTAGCTAACTTTGTTGCATATTGTAATAAAATACTCTAAAGAGTTAGTATGAAAATTGGAGGACAGACATTTTCTTTGTACTGGTTTAGACGATAACTGTTTTGCATTGTACTGAAACTGAGAAGGTAGAAGCAAAGATATTACTTAAAAGGGAAACGAATTTAGAATAGCCCTCTGTATATTATACTAAAATGGTATACATCATTCTTTTATTCAAACAATTATTACTCTTTATTATTTCTAACATTTCCACAATCAACCTCTTTTTGTACTTAACTTCTCTTTTGAGGATTCTTACCTTACCATAATCAATAACATAGTTAAATTTCATAATATATTTTGTTATTTCTGTGTGGGATACAGGGTTTAGTTTAACATTATTTCTAATGTTATAAATCGTTTTTCGTCTTATTATTTTCGCTGTGTATCTACTATTACAATATTTACAAGGGATCTCATAAACTACACCTGATTTCTTACTTGTGACATCTTTGTCCGTTTGTGAATTATAAATACCAAACATGTGAATGTTATTATAATTGGCATATTTGAAGCTGAACTTATTGAAAATGTGGTTTGGTCGATTGCTCAAACCTTTGATGAATGGAAGAGAAATCCATCCTTTGTATTCTCTTTTTTAATATGAGGATGATTATTTGTGTTATTACGCATTCTCGTATGCACATATCTTACAAAAAAATTGTTTGGATAATTGTTATCTATTAGAGTCCTTTTAACTATATCTAAATTTATTTTATGATAAGTTCCATAACAGTTTTAAAATTTATTATTTTTCATCATGGTCACGTTACTTTACTTTACATTGTGATATATTTATATTGTCGTTGCTTTAATCACTTTGTAGTTAGTGAAATGGAAAGAATTTGTTGGGAAGACCACACCAGTGTACTTACAAGTTCTGCAGCCAAATTATACCACAATGTTGAATTCATGGATTGTGTGTTACAAACTGATGGAAGATTGATAAGTGCACAAAATGATTTTGTCTATGTAACCCATATATTAAGGTAAGATTTTACATTTTATTCAAGTTTCTTTGATCATTTTATGATATAATTATACTTGAAGAATTTTTGGTTTGTAAGGTAGTTCTATTCTCAGAAGATTTTGCAATCTCACTATTCTTGTTATGCATTAATGAATTTTAAATTTTCTCAAACAGACAATTTCGTAATGCAACATAATCAGTTGGTTTGAATTCTTAAAATAATTTACTAGAAACTAGCTGAAGAACTGGAACTTTGGATGCAAAGACACAGTTGGCTTTATTATAGAATATGCTGAAAGATGTCTTTAATTCTACTACAATTAACATCCATTATTTATTTAATTAATTATTTAATGTTTTTAATCTCCTGTGGGTAATATTAAATGTAAGTTAATATCAAAACTTAAAAAAAAAATATTAGAAGGAAAAGTACAGCGATTGCCTTTTTTTTCTATGTACTAATAGTTTTAATAATAAATGTTTTATTAACAGAATTCTGCTGTTCCAATTGTACTTTGTTTCCTTTTTTCCCCCGTCTTGTGATAAACCTGATGATAATTAATGTTCTCGAATTGCAAATGTTCCATTTCAACTTGTAAATGCATAATTCTCATTGCAAATATTTTGCTCTTTATTTTATTTCTTGTTTCAAGAATGTGCACAATGATGTATTCAGTTATTAAGCTAAATTATAACTTGCCAAGTTGCAACCAGTTTTTAATTTCAGTCTTCTTTGGGACTAAGAATAAATTAAACTTTTGAATATTTTAGTCTTAGATCAATGTGGTGTTTGAACCTATTGATACTTTTTTTTCCCCTGGTCTTCCATTATTGGCATCCATTTTATAATTGAAATAAATTATTAATTTAAGCTTTATGACCTTATTATGGAAGAATAACATGATTCAACCTTATGTATAAGCTGTGGTCAGGTGTAAAAATTTATAAGAAGTGTAGCGGCAGACCAATGGAACATGATATTACATGTTTAAACTCAAAATAAGTTAACTAAGATCCAGAAATTACACAATCATGTATAATATTACATTGTAAATATCGAAAAACCTTTCTGGTTCAGTGCAAAAATTCAAAGTTTTGCATGTATTTTTTAGAAATATAATTTCTGACATGCTGCGTTTGTAATAATAAACTCCCTGGTGGTAAAGATGTTTTGTTCTTGCTTACCACTATGTCCAACTGGGTTCAATTTCCTGCAGAATTGATATGTAAATTCAATTGGTAAATTTTATTAATTTCAGTTTTAGAAGCAGCTATATCCAGAAAGATTTGTCGAATGAGAAAGTATGGTTTTTACGTTGGAGTAAATGTGCCATACAGATTTAAATTTGCATTTTTAGTCTGCTTACACTAGTTCATTTTTTTAGTTCTCAATTGATCTTATATTTCTTTTTTTCAGCCCACAGTGAAAAGAGTGGTGCAAACAAGAAAAAATGTCATCAATATTCGAAGGAGTATTTACTATTTGGTTTCATACTTGCTGTCCACAATGAATGTTCACCTTTTTGTTTTTTATTCCAACAATGCTCAGCCAACAAATCATTGAAAGAGATAGTCTTTTATGTTTTAAAAATTTACTCAATTTGTTTGTTTAGTAATTTCCTGGTGATTTCTTCCTAAAACCAATCAGTCAATTTTTTTAGTGAACATTTTAATTTTCGAATATCAAAAATTATGTATAGGTTTTAAAGCAAGTGTGAAATGTATCTCGAGTAAGTCGCTACCTTTGTTTTTTGTTTTTTTTTGGTTGGGGCTTTAGGGCTCGTCAACATCGATGTCATGCTTGCTTTATCTGTACCAAACAAATTGATAAATATATTAAAGTAGTATGATGGCTCAGGCAAGGTCCTGTTCAAAGACAGGAGTCTGAGAGTTATTAGATACCTCCATCGCTAAGGAAGTTGTATACTTTATTAAGGTACATTTAGCAATTTTATCCAAGATTCTCTCAAAGTTGAAGGAAGCTGGATAGAGCTATGACAGAGTCCAGATTTGACAAAAGGAATGTTCTGCCAAAATTAGTTCAGTCCATGGGTCAAATATTACAAGAAAAAAAAAAGAATGATCTTTTAAAGAAAACTACCAGCCTCAAAACATTGAGGAATGCAAACAAAAATGTTAAAAAGTACTTACTTTTTTAAGATACCTGTACTTAAAGAGCTTGAAATAAAACTTCAATTAAAACAAAAAAAACACAAAAAGCTAACCCATAATAAGTAAAAATAAAATAGTTTCAAAAACTCTTGTATAAAATTGATTAACCTTTGATTATTCATCCCAATTATTGTACTTGACTCTTAGAACTGTTAAATCATAAATGTTATTGTACCCATCTTCTGCTAGAAATACTTATCAAATATATATTACTGAACAACCAACGACAACATTCTCTTTAACATGTTTTGGGAACACTATTGGTCTTCATTATAAGCCACTGCATTTGAGCTTGAAATATTATGTGATATCCGNGAAAAAAAATGTATAATAAATAAATGATATACCGTTAAACTCTGTTATTATATATAAAAGGAACAAAGATTTAAATTATATATTACAGTGACATGTTTACTTTTTTTAAACTTTATCTTCTGAAAACAATTTCAGTTAAATTAAATTAATTTGTAATGTAGCATGAAGAAAGGTAGTAAATTTACAAACTGTTTTACAAATTACTTGTATTGATAAAGATGTTAATACTACTTATGAAAATTTGTCAGTGTTGGTTCTCCCTAAACTGTGTCAATATGAAACTGACTATCTTGTAAAGTTGGTGGAAGTATTATTGGAGAGTTCAGCACTTAACATAATGAAGTATATGTTTGACATTTAAAACAACACATAAATAAATAAGTAGTACATATGCATGTGTAAAGGATGTGAAAAAAATCAAAACCATAAAAGGTATCACAAAGAAACGAACCGAAAAGCTCTTAATAAAGGTCTGAAATGCATTCCTGTATTTTGTATCATTTCCTGAACAATGTCACACACAAATGCATCATTCGTAGAANTGAAAAAAAATGTATAATAAATAAATGATATACCGTTAAACTCTGTTATTATATATAAAAGGAACAAAGATTTAAATTATATATTACAGTGACATGTTTACTTTTTTTAAACTTTATCTTCTGAAAACAATTTCAGTTAAATTAAATTAATTTGTAATGTAGCATGAAGAAAGGTAGTAAATTTACAAACTGTTTTACAAATAACTTGTATTGATAAAGATGTTAATACTACTTATGAAAATTTGTCAGTGTTGGTTCTCCCTAAACTGTGTCAATATGAAACTGACTATCTTGTAAAGTTGGTGGAAGTATTATTGGAGAGTTCAGCACTTAACATAATGAAGTATATGTTTGACATTTAAAACAACACATAAATAAATAAGTAGTACATATGCATGTGTAAAGGATGTGAAAAAAATCAAAACCATAAAAGGTATCACAAAGAAACGAACCGAAAAGCTCTTAATAAAGGTCTGAAATGCATTCCTGTATTTTGTATCATTTCCTGAACAATGTCACACACAAATGCATCATTCGTAGAATAACTGATAAGGTTACATTTATGCACAGGGAGAATCACTTATGATGTTAGTTGTAATGGAAAGAGAAGCGGTCATATATGGAAATTTTGATTTTGCATTATATTGTGTTGTCTATTTAATCATAGATTGGAAGTCCAGATATAACATTATTCTTGTGTATTTAACTCTATATTTGAACAAGTTTTCGGAGAAGGATAAAGAAAACTTCTTATTTTTGCTGTATCTAGCATGAGCAGGTACAGATACAGATGAAACAAATTTTTGGATTAATTTTTAAATATTTATATATTTTTCATACATGTGGTTTGTTGTAGTTTATCAGACTTAAAAACTTGTATAAAATATGTAAGTTCAAAGATAAATTGAGTTTTTAGCAATGATTTCACTGACATTTTGTGGGTAAATAGGATGATTGCATTTGTAAATGATGTGGCAATAATAAAATCTGGGTGTTTTGTAGTGTTTGATTGCAACAGATAATGTCAGGGGATGTAACTTAATCTGTCTTCTTATTTCATAATTCATCAAGGTAAGGACAATTAGAGGGGGTTTGTTGGAGGGGGTATTTTGGAAGCGGAGCTATAATATGATACATGTTAATAATACGTAGTTGTATATTTTTCATTTCCAGGGAAAATTTTGGACTCAATGAGAGGTACAATAAACGATGAGATAAGTGACTTTATAAAAATAGTCCCTTGTCATCAAAACATAAATTGACATGATCTATGGGGTTGAATGTGGTCATGTAATTTGTTTAGGTACTGATTGAAATCTAAGAGAATTTTACAGTTTCTTGTGTTCGGATATATGCATTATACGAGTGTCTTTAACATACACAGGATGGCATGTGTTAAAATAGGGAGTGTTAATTTTTTCCTGTGTACTTTGTACTTTTTTGTATCAGAGCAAAGTGTTGTCTTTGAGAAAATTAATTGAAATATTCTATGAGAAAGCTATTGAGTACAGTTCATTTAATTCATTGACTGAATTTTGATGACTTAATGTCCAGAGTTGAAAACATTGCAATAATATTAACGGTGTTAATGGCCAAGATACAACAGTTTGTCTTAAAAGAAAATACTTTTCTAGGAGTCCCATCAATAAATGTTTTACAACTTATATTTTAAATTTATTCAATAAAATTCTTTTATACTTCTTGTACTCGACTGTTTTAAAGGCATGAAATAACAGTTTCTTAATGTCAGTTTAATGCACAGGCATTTCATCAATGTGATATTCTGATATTGATATAATATCAGAATTTTTTTAAAGTAATTTAATTATCAGTATGAAAAGTAATGATATATAATTAGAAAACTTAGATTAATTTATCACTGTCAATTAATTGTTACAAAAGATTCAACTCAAATTTATTTGTTCATTGTCTTATATAGGTACAATAGGATAAATATCTCAATTAAATTGTTTGAGAAACTTTCATGACAACCTACATAATACATTTGTTTGAAATGTTAAAGGCTATATTTTATTATGCTTAAACATAGTCATCTTTTATGCTTTCCTTAATCGTTTATTGGTGCATATAGTAAAGAGGAAACAAATGGTATATTTGGATATCAAGATTTTAAGCAACAAAATGGTGCATATCAATTATGTGCATGAATAATAATTTTATGAACTTAATGTAAAAACTCTATAACCTTGCAGGGAATAATATCTGCCTTTGTTTATATTTTTTATGAAGAAATAGTTGTTAAGATTTGATTCATGTTTCTTTCTCCAAAATAGAACCTGCTTGTGGATTATGATTCAATGGTAACGATTCCCATCAAGGAATTTAAATACTGTGAAACAAAACACTTATTGGATTTTATAGTAAATTGGAAAAGTAAATGAAGATGGAAAAGGATTTGAAAACTAATCCAAGATTAAAGATGGGCTATGAAGAATAGATAAAGGTTTATGAGCTACCTTTTCCAAACATGGACAACATGTCAGTCTTTGAAACATGGAAAAAATCTGTGACAATGTCCCATTTGATGGAAATGTTAAGGTTTTGTGTGATGCGTTGTCAGCTAATATAGAACAAAAATCTTTAGTTGCCAATGACCACACTAGTGACATAAAGTTGAACAAAAATGTATCATTAGTTGAAATGTTCAGTGCAGATTGTTCTAAGGACAATTTTGTCGAAAGATGTGCTGACTCTGAAAAATTTGAAGCTGTCTGCGATAATTCTGAGCATGATATTAAAGAAGAGAAGTGATGTAAGGGTCTGTCCTCAAAACAACCTTGAAAGTAAAAATGAACACTTTATTGCGCTAGAGCAAAGAGAATAACAATTTCCATATTATTCTATTATTGTTGATTCTTGCAAAGAGATGACTGATGTTACTGCACCACTTACACCAACTAGAATGAAACTATCAAAAGAGAGAATTGTATCTTAAGGAATCAACTCTAAACAAGTACAATGTAGCATTGAGAATTCAGGTGAGTCCTTTTTATTTTGATAACAATTATGTTATAAATTATTTTGTCTTTTTGACTACAGAATGTTATCTCTGTGTATTCTAGAGTTTGTGTGGTGTGCCCAAATGATGATAAAGCTCTAGATATATGTAAAGTATATTTTATTATTGTTTGTGTGCAAAATAGCACCTTCTTGATTAACTTAAACTGTAAAAACAAAATATATAATTTTATATTTATTATGCTAATCTAAAAAAAGTCTATAAAACACATTATGACTCAGATTTTTCTGTATTTAAGGTACCAGAGATTGCCAATAGCTAGCTGCTGTGTTGGTTGAAATACATTCACAACTAAGAACTAATTGTTTTTTATTAGTGTCAATTAATTTGAGGACTAATAATTTTAAATTATTTATGAATTTCAATTTTTACTTTAGCAGTATTAACTAACTTTTCTAATAATTTAGTTAGTTGAAATATTTCCACTTACACTAGTAGTTCCAGAAGAATTATTGTGTAATTTGGAAGAAATTACTAAAATTTTGAGTTCCGGTCTTCTAGTTTTATACAAAATTAGAAGCAAAATTCTTCATTTAAACATAATTCACAACTAAGAACCAACAACTAATTTTCTGTTGTACCAAATTGTCAAAGATTATTGTTTAGTGAAAGATTGCAAACATATTTTTTCAGCTAAATTTGATTGCTCCTCATCTGTGAGCTTTGCATTTATCTCTCGACTGACAATGGGTTATCTTTTGATTATTCAAACTTAAATTTCCATAACTTGAATGATAAATTAGTGATAAAGGAATATAGCAAAAGTGTACATTTTAACAAAATAGAAAAAAAATTAATTTAACCCCTTGTTTAATCAAGCTCTATATTTTTATTTTGTTTTACTAATACCAACATATCTACTCAAGTTTGGAGTAGTCTTCAGGTATAGTAGTCTCATACTAACGCGAACTGCCAAGAAACTGTCTGAATGTAAAATTTTGTGGTTACAAATGTATGGCAGGAAATTATCATATACACATACTGACTCACTCCATACTTTACACTTACATATCTTGATGAATAAGAGCCTCTGATATTGATGTGAACTTTATCTTAAGTATATCCACATAAGTTCTGAGCTTATCTGATTAAACATCTAATTCTAGTTTTCTACATTCTCATTGCAGTTTACCTGTTCTAGGGTTGCATGTTGGTCCCTTTTGAAGGGACTAGTCCCTTGTTTATCATATTCCCTATTTTTTCTAAAAGGTTTTTGTAATGTAATAGTCTTCAAAGCCTCTGTAGGAGTGGATTTCATCTTTGACTATTTCTTTAAATTGTAAAGTTAGAATATGTTGCATGTTCTCAATGAACCCTCACAAAAATATGAAATAAATTAGCTACTGTATGAAATACAATAAAGTGATCCAACAAAGCAAATTCAACATTTATTACATTGTATATGCAGCTAAACGCAGGACAAAGTATAGTCATGACTTTATATAAAGAATTTTTTCCGTAGAAAACCAAACTGTATCTCAATTTTAAGTAACAAACACTATCTGAATCTGGTTAGGTGGAAGAGCAGGCCTCATTTCATGTCTTATAGCCTAAACTTTGCTAAAAGACATGAAATAGATAAGTAAATTTAAAATAGCCTTTGGTGTATTAATAATATAAAGCATTGTATATAAATTAAAAACAACATGTGGGTGAAATATTTTCTATATAAAAATTAGTTTTTTTAGTTGGTTTGTGTTAATTTGTGCCTTAAGTTTTATCTATGCACAAGAGTATTGAAATTAAATTTTGCTTATCCTGTTATGCAAAATTTTTAACGTATTTTCAATTTCAAGAAGACAATCAAACAAATGTTCACAGTTCTAGATTTCAACTTTTGTATTCAGTAAGTTTGTCATGTTAGATAAAAGCATATACTGATATGATATAAATCAAGACACTGGCATTATTGTTTTCCATTCTATTGTTGAAATTCTATCCCTTTATGTTTGTTCTTTTCCTTCACACAATTGTAAATTGTAAAGGTGCTTGCTAATCTCCAGAAGAGTTGAGATTTCACTCATAACGCTATAATTTCTGTTCAGTATTGTAGTAAAGGTGGAGGTTTGTTTACAAACAATGACCGTGTTTTCACATGGATAATTTCCAGATAAATAAAAAAATATTTGATAAGAAAATTAATTAATGTATCATCGTTAATATTGTAAAAAAAGTTCTGAACCATAACAGTATTTGCTCTTTTTCATTTAGCTTCTAAATTTGAAGATTATCACTTTCCGTGTCTTCTTCGAATGAATGAATACTGGGAAAAGCAGCCTGCAGATTGCCTAGTAACACATTCTGTGATACAGAGAAAATTCATCAGAAAATATTAAGTCTAACATCAAAAATAGAGAAAGAACGGGTGGAAACTTCTCTCCACTAGAGACCTACATGTACGAGCGAAGCGACAGCCGTGTCCACAGTTTTAAAGAAAGAAATTACTCATAAAAGTTAGTTTTTTTTGGCGCAATTTCTCGTAGCCCCTTTCGAATCAGCTGTTCCACGGTTCTCGCTTCTTCGTTTGTGGAGTAGGGACAGAGTAGTTATAGGGAGAAAGCGTCTGCTGCATTCAATGTGACAATTTGAGAGAGAGACTATTTAGGAGACTATTTCCGTAACGTTTGCGCTACATTTTATCGGAGGAAGATGTCGAAATGTAACATGGACCCTTCCCAACCGAAGTTTCCTGGGAGAAAATCTTAGTACAAAATGTAATCTTCAGGATATTAATATGGTTTTCCAACTATCAGGGTTCTAACAAAATATTAGGAAAATGTTTGAAAGTGATGCTATTCTTTTGGGACGTTATTCTTACACTTTGTGTTTAAAAACCGAATGAGCAGGTCGTGATCAAATAGTTTGCTACTTCAATTAGTGGGATAAATATGATTTGTTCGGGACATGTCATGGTTTAAATTTTTGTTTCTTTTATTGTATCATTGGAATGTGTTACCAATTTGTTACCAAACGAAAATAGATTGTTCATAGTTCATAGTCAATTGCAGATTATTCTACATTTTCTAAGTCTGTACTTTTATGTGAATCACAGTTTAGAAGTAGAATTTTTTGATAATTTTTAGTTATTTTTCATGATTACTTGCTACAAATATTATTTGATGTGTTCATTGTGATTATATTTCTTTTTTGTGTAATGTTGATTACACTAATTAGATAAGATATATTATTTTTGTTAAAAAAATTTCATTGGCCATATTAAGCTTCCACTCAGCGACTAATAGATTTCTTGACAGATTGTGTAGAGAATAACATAAAACCTCAAATCTCTGATGACAAACTTGCTACCAAGCTGTGGCGTTTTTTTGTAGATCAAACTAAATTTCATACATATTACATTTTGCATATATCATTAAAATTACATGTAATATTCAAACTAACGATTATTATATGATTTCTTATTATTTTCTATATGGATAAAGTACCTGTTCAATTAAATACTTATTTTTGTATTGAAGATGGAACCCTCTGATAGTTTGTTCTTGTTTAGTGTAAATGTGTTATAGTTATTATCTACTCAAATGTATATAATGTGAGGTTAACTAATAGAGTAGCATTAACACCCACTAGGAATTAAGTATTTAAAAAAATGCAAAAACATATTTGAAGGTATAAGAATTAATGTCGTTTAAGTACAATAACTGAGGGAATAACTCTATGAGTTCTTGGGGAATATTTAAAATACAGAAACTTCAGGAAAATCACATTTTATCATTAAAATTTATAGAATAAAAAGTCTTCAGTAAGGCTCACCAACACAAATGAAACATTGTCAATATTTCAACTTTCTATCTTTAATCAACACAGAAAATAATAGTGTAATTGAGTCACACATAAACATTATCTCTACTCATAATTTGTTAAATAGCCAAAGAGCTTAATTCCAGAAATTTATTTTTAGACATTAAATTGAGTAAGATATATGTGCAAAATATAGTTGATTGCCCTATTATTGCATAGAGTATAATGAAAATAAGATATTGTGCTATGTGTGAATAATAAAAACACGGATTTGTTTCTGTCCCTTTATAACAATTGCAAAATTAAATATCAAAAAACCCAAAGACAAGTTTCTAGATTATTAAATATATAACTTTTGCATACCTCAATCACTTCTCTTAATAATGCCTGTATTAGTTAATGAGATATAATAATATAAAAAATTGAAAACCTCAAATTTTACTCTTTTGAAGATTGGATCCTGAAAATCCTTTCTTAGTGAATGGTTATGTTGCAAAGACAACAAATTTCAACTTTCTGGATGCAATAGATTAAACTTTTTGCTGATGAATAAGTCAGTCAGTTGGGACAATGAAGAGTATATATAGAGAAATAAGTGGCAACAGCCTGATTGATAAGTTAATTGTTATTAATAATTATTTAGATAAGTATTCACAACTAGCTTTTTAATTAACTTTTTCATTGAAGGGTTTTCTTAAACACAATGAACTCAGGGGTAACTATTTTTAGAATATTTCAATATTTTACTTTGTCATTTATATTTCATTTTATATTAAAACATTACTAACTTTTTGAAGTAGAAGGGTTAGATTGTTTTTAGAATGATTATATTTATTTTGTAATTTATATTTTGTAAAAAATATTGTAGCACTGGAAATGGCCTCTATACATCCGAAAAGGCCTTTTGCATTAATAAATAAGGACAGAATTACAAAATCTTTATTACAGTACTTTAAATTTCTGTTATTTGAAGAAAAGAGAGAATTAGTTTTGTTCAATGACATAGTCAGTATTAATGGTATGGTAAAATGATGAATTTATAAGTCTACATATTTTGCACATGCAAATTACTTTCTTTTAAATTGACAAGTTAGAGGTGATGGCATGACAGAATGATGTAAGTACTAATCTTCTTGAGTAAAAGTTAGTTTGCAATCATTCATTTCACTAACCCTTTGCCAATGAGTCATATTCTTGAACTGTTCTGTTTAATTCTACTCAAATTCACTGTCAGAAGCAAACTAGTGCATCCAGCATCCATGATGTTAAGACATGTGTCCTTTTCAATAAAAAATAGTTATGGTCACCTCTTAAAGTACTGCAGATTTTCAATTTTGGATGCCTTGGTTATATGCAGGTCAGATTATCGGCACTGGTATCGTAGGTACACAAAAAGTATTTCTAACTTAATTTTCTTTTGTATTATGAACCCTCTTTGTATAAAATGTTAGACCCTTTAATCACAAAACAGGAAGAATACTTCATTACTTGACAAATATTCATGCATATTAGAAGAAGTCTTATTGGTCTCCTAGTGAATTTACTATCATGTGAGCTAAAATATATTTCTGTTGCGTTAAAGAATGTATTATTTGGAAGCAGACTATTGTAGTTGTTTTTGTGAATGATCATAATCTAAATTATCACTGTAAATAGACTGTCTAGTGTTTTTTATGTTTAACATATTACTTTGTGTAATATTGTGAATTCACCATCATTGAATTCTCTTTTTTTTCATATTACAACATTCTTAAACTGCTTTATATAAATAATGGTTTGATTATGTATTTTTTAACATACTGACATATATGTATTATAACTCGCAGCTAACTTTTTATCTTATCTAGGAACTTTTGCTGAAATTTTTTAATCCGCCTCTGCCTTAGGGCCCTTGATCGGAATTGATGGGATGATGAGAGTAAATTAGTTTATTATCCTCCACGTGGTCATACGCAGTCTGTGCTGTTTTTTGACAATAAAAATATTATTAATATTATTTCGATATTTATTGTATTTTAGTATTTATAATAGTTGTCATTCTATCATTAGTCTAATTCCCAGAGTTTTTTCACTATTTAGCTTTGTGTGAACATTAACAACTGATTTCCTAAAGCAGACTTTGATAGGAATTGATGGTATTATCCTTAGCTTGCTTCTGTAGTTTCAGTTAGCTTATTGTCCTTTTCCTCCATGAGACCGTACGTAATTTTAAACTGCATTTGTTGGCTATTTATGTATTGAAAATACTTCTAGACCAACTGTAGTCATATTAATATTTTCTAGATATGTAAAGGAATTATTATTTTTTAAATATCTCGTACCTTTTCATAAGTGAATTCTTAATGTTTGTATTCTGTAACCAGGTTAGTTCCAACACTTTTTGTAATAAAGGGAAATTTTTCTTAAATGAAGAAAAGTATAACTTTAATTTCCACTAATATTTGTATTTTCATGACTTTTTCATAGCATCCTATCCCTTAATAGGAAAATACTTCCACTTACATCCTTTTTTCTTAATTTATTGAGATGTTTTTTTCTAGAAACAGTACACTAGTAAATTATGGACATAACTTCTAAAATACTTCTGTCTCCTATTTTTGAATGATTACAGTGTACCGTTTCCTCTTCTAGAAGTAAATTTATTGCAACATAACCTGTTATTGCTATAGTAATAAAATAATTCTATTATTTCATTCTATTTGATTACTAATTCTTCAAATAGTTAATATTATTTAGAAAATTACTGTGCATGAGTAATTGTAAAAAAGGAATAATTACAATAAAACTCTTGGTATCAATATGTGTTGCTCTTCATAGATTCAAATGCTTTTTAGATGGGTTCGCTGTAAATTATTAGTTTTTTAATTTAATGATAAAACATTATCAAAACTAAAATATAATATATTTTTATGTAAGATAACAATACAAGAAATTGAGAATAAAATGGACATTACCTACTCTATGAATAATTATTTCAGTGAAATTGGTTCTAATCCAACTTGAACAAATTAAACAAACTTGGAATGTCCAACAAAAATGGATTGAAAGAAATGTAAAAACAATTTGTATAAACCAACTAATTGCACTGATGTACGTAAATTAATTTATGAATTCAAAGATAAATCTGGTTGAGTAGACAATATTAACACCAAAACACTATTGCCCCCTGTACAGACAAGTTCAATCTTACCTGCACAAGAACAAAATGATTGAAAAAATTCAAGTGATGTTGGGTGAGGGAGTGAGATGAAAGTTAATTATTAACAATAATAAAATGATTTAATGACATGCTAAGATATGATGAGAAATAATAATACAATACTGATTTCCTAGAGCTGACATGATGATATTGAGAGAAAATCCTGGAAACCAGTTGGTTGAAGCTGTTGTAGAGTTGATCCGGATAATTGACGTGTTGACAAAGAAAGAGTTAATGAGTAGTAAATCTCTGGTTGCACATATCTTCTGAGGTGCAATTATAGTCTCGATCTTGCGAGAAAATGTCGACTTGGCGACGAAAATAAAAGGTAGCAATGCGATGTGTTCGAACGTAATAATCCCTGTTGTATAGGGTTAAACATGAGGAAATATATGTCGGTTTGGCGCCGACAGTAAAGAGTTCGAAGTGCGATGAGAGAGGCGAGATCAGAAGTTTATCCTCTCATTAGTAGTAGTAATCATAGTAGTCGTGTACTAGAACAGAATCTCGTGTAGAAGTAGCATAGAGAAGTGAAGAGGACATGTGCTTTTTATAGTTTCAAACTAGTGCACTGTTGCCAATTTTATTAGATGAATCGATGTGACATTCTGCTAAGTCGATTAGGAGTGACGACTCTAGACGAGATAAGGAAGTTTGGCTTCGCCCAACTCTTGCGTGATACAGCATTAACACTCCAATGTAGTCGGCGAAGGAACTTGTAATTAACTCAGTAAATCATATGATGATGAATAATTCTTCTACTTTTTATCTCTATAAGGCAAAATATTTGAATCAACCTATGGCTTGAAAGGAAAATTTCCCAAGTTTATCAACAATCAAGGTACATCACTGAAATTGGCCAAAGAGATTGTTCTCCAGAGATGATTCAGTTAGTAAATAATTTAATACATTGCCTTAAAAGATTCGACTCACTTGTTTAATGAGAGCTTATCAAAAATGTCTGAACACCACCCATACTGTAACACTTTAAAATACATAACCAATTTGTCAATTAAAGAAACAATATGGCCTAATACTCTAAAAAGTGCCGAAATTGTACCGACACATAAAAGTAGAGATTGATCTAACATTTTTAATTTCAGACCGATTCCACTTATTTTCAACATTGCAAAGAGTTTTGGAAAAATTATATATGATAGATTTTATTGATTTTTGAAAGTGAGTAATGTAATATCTAAAATGAAGTATGGTTTTATTAAGGATAGGAGTGCGACTAATGCAATGATATAATTTATAGAAACTTTGTTAATTGCAAACCACTAAGTCACTTTCTGTGATCTTAGTCTTATTATATAGTAAATTAGAAGCTTTTTGTTTGTGAAACTAAAACAATATAGGATAACGGGCAAAATTTTTAATTAAAAGTAAGCTGTCACTCGAAACTGTCGATATGACTATTGGTAACTACAGTGATGGTGCATGAATAATTGTTTAAATAATGAGTTTGTAATACATAATCAGAATATAACAAGAGTGAACAGTCATAAATATATAAGAAATATTATTTTATTTTAACGTGAGATTGAATAAACACATTGATCATTATATTCACCAGACGGGTATGGCTTATAAAAGCAATTGTTGTAAAAACAATTTAAAACATGTATTCTAAAAATTGTAAATAAAAATATTTGCTTATAAATTATATCCTATTTCTTTAAATTTATATATTCTCTCTTTAAATTGACATTTTTCTTTGTTTTTGTTTTTCAAACATTTAAGGCAACTTTTGAATGTATTTTCCTGTTTTGTAATTGTTTGGATAAATGGCATTTCAGGAGGGTTTTTAGTGGTACAGTTGGTTCATTCGATGAGACCCACACATGGGGTGAGACATGTTGTCTCCCCCTAGTGCATAACAGCATTTTACCTACCTCTCCAAAAATAGTAGGAATCTAATGACCTTAGTGTCGGGTAAAGCCCCAATCAAAAGAAAAAAATATCACCTATAATTAACTTATATTAAAAGTTGATTAAGGGTTATTATTTGACATGAATATAACACCTGTAACTTCTTTCCATTACTGGTATTACAATTTGAAGGAAAACCTGCATTTACTCCTGCATGAGAAATTGTTCACTTGAGACATAAGCGTAAGAGAGGGCCAAAGGTATAACTCTCTAAAGATTTCTAATTCCATTCAAGGTTTTCTAATAGAGGTTTTCATTGAGTAAGAATAGTTGCTTTTTAACAACTATTTTAAAAAACCACAGGCGATAGCTTGTATTTCATACGTTTTATACAATAAAGCAAAATATGTGAGTAAAACAAAGGTTTATATACAAAATCAAAGAACATTATTTTTGCAAATACATGATGGACAGTNTTAATAATAAATTTATTGTCAAAAAACAGTACAGACTGTGTATGACCATGTGGAGGTTAATAAACTAATTTACTTTCCGGAAGCAAGCAAGGGACCATCCCATCAATTCCGATCAAGGGCCCTAAGGCAGAGGCGGATTCAAAAATTTCAGCAAATGCTCCTAGATAAGATAAAAAGTTAGCTGAGAGTTATAATACATATATAATGTCAATATGTTTGTAATTTAACGCAAATATATTTGTAATTTTACATGTACAAGTTATTATCAAACTATAGATTATTCTGAGTATAGGGTTTAAAAATCATAAGAGTTGAAAAAACACAAAATTCACGGTTTATTATTCCATAAACATGTCCCTAGACAAAGCCTAGAGAACCTGTATAAGAAATTTGCCTCTACCCGAAGGAAAAACAGAGAAAATCCCGGACCAGGATGGGGCAATATATATTTGATTTTTTTTATATATGTGGCAATATATATTTGATTTGATAATTTAATATTTGATTTT
>NNCF01127547.1:785231-799290 GCA_002313205.1 Laupala kohalensis | reverse complement strand
GTTCTTAGGTGAGGAGTCTACACACATACACACAAATTCAAATTTAAAAAAAAATTGCAACACTCTTCATCCGCAGCCACCGACAAAACATGAATACATACACGCAGAGCGAATAAGAATAGTGTAGGTTAGAACACAAATATGAGTTTGTGAACCAATACGTCGCATCAGAATCTCCTTCTCGAAAATCCGACATGGCAGACATGCATTTGACAGAATCTGATCACACGACCTTCGGAAACCGAAAGCTTTCGCGTATAACATCTTCTGTCAGTACCCATTTTGTCGTTCTTCAGTAGCTTGTCTCAGCTCCGCACGGATACCTCTTCCTTGTTTCATCTAATCGAAGCAAGCGGATATAGAAGTCCTTCGTTCGACAACAAGAAATTCTTCCATATAGCCTTTATTTCACATTGAGGTTCACCTGAATCCGTAGAGATCACAATAAAGTTTCCGGGGTATCGTGGTACGTACAAGAATATTTCTTGGATCGTAGTAGTTTGCTTAGTCTCAGTTACGACAGATAAAAATTATTTATTGTAAGAAATATATCGGTTAGTTTGTATTATCATGTGTAATTCTACTATCTAAGTCCAGTACATAACCTAGAAAAATAAAATATATCTTACGTCCTTCCTTGGACAGCACACAATATATTTATTGTGTGTTTTCAAGACGTTATTAAGTTCTTCTCTAGGTTTGAGTCATCGTCAGAACAATTGAACATGATATTAAACGTAAGTATTAACACAGAATATATTTACAAAAAGCAGAAATCATATACATTAGTATTGCAAATATTTAATAGATTTTTGTGCGTCTGTGCGTAAATTGTAATTCTCATTAGTGAGTTTTATAAATATCATTTAGATATGCAACGTCTGTAATAATTAGCTTCTTTGTAATTAGTAAGATAATTCAAGTGTATTCCCATTCAAGTGATAACGATTCGTCAATTGACCATTGTCTTAACGTAAAGTTAAGAAAATAAACCAAATAAATTGTCTGAAAGTCTTTACATATATTAGAGACATATTAAGTACTTATGTTTATTCACATCTTAAGTAATTTTTTTATATCTAGTCATCCTCAATATTTTGATTTGAAACAAGCTAGTAAAGAAAATTCTGATTTATAGAAACGTTATTGAAAATAATATTAATATCGTGAATTCTGATTTAGATTGTCTGTTTTTGAAGTACGTTCACATTGAATACTTGTTTTGACTGTAAATAAACTGCTTGACTTTACTTGACCCATTGACATAAAGAAGTATGTTCACATATTATTCTCATTTTTGTATTATTTTATGACCGCAAATCGATCTTGTGTTTACGGAAATTGCCAGATTTCTCAAAATATAAGTCTATTTTATCTCTCCCAATTACCAAACGTGCTGAAATAAGTCCAAGTCTCCCCTCTAATTGTCCTACGTCTCCCTGAAAAAAAAAAATCACATTATTTAAGTCTCGTAGTTACATCTTTTTTCTTGCAGATACTTTTAAACTAAAAAAAATCATTTCTTAACTGTGTATGAATTATTCGCACAACGTTTTTCGCATAATGTAAGAAAGCGCGTACCTCAGCTGACATAGAAAAGGGAACAAGGAATAATAAAGAATTTCTGAGAAGCCTGTTGGTCACTTGTAGTCGTCAGCTGATGTGAAGGAGGATATCTTTTACGAGCGTTGAGGTCGTTTTGTGGGAGACCATTGCAACTTTGATGCGCCACAATCCGATAGCGGCAGGTGCTCGGGTTCCCCAAGGCTCGGGAGAGGAGAGCACGCCGCGACAGAGTCGCTCTCTAACAGCCGCAGCACGAACCACGTTTTCGCTACTCTTCTGTCTCAGCCGGTCACGAAATCCCCAAGGCTCAACATGGCTGTGCCGTTTTGTAGAAACGTACAATGTGCCTTTTTCTGCGGTGAATTATGCCGGGTAAACATTTCGTTTGTTTTAATACAGTATCACACACAATTGAGTAAGAATCTAAATTTATCTTCATTTTGAACCGCCCTGATTTTTTTGTTTACATGGAATATTGACTCAAAATGTTAACAAGAAGGAAAAGAGTAATTACAATTCAGTATTTTTTACATTCTCTACGTTGATTGTACGAATTTTCAAGGAATATACGAGTGTGGTCAAATAAGGTAATTTTCTATCTCGGGGTAGGACACGAACCTTCATTCTGAGTCCAGTACTTAAAATGGATGAGCTACGACATATCGAAAGGTTGGCAGCACGATTTCTATTTATTTCGTCTATATAAGTTCGAGTCATGAGTCCTGCCATGATTTGGGAGAGGGAATCGGGAATGAGATATGTCGGGTTGGCGATGTACGTTTAAGAAGTAACGAACCTACACTTGCTTGGAGTAGATGAGGAAAACCCGCGATGAAAATCTCATGCAGTTCGGCGAGTAGGGGATGGACCCCATGTCCTTCCGCTCAACGGAGGGAGCGAAGACGCTACCTCTACATCAATTTCGTCGGTTCCTATGGGTTGCTATAATTATGTAAATTAATTCAAACGCCAACACCACGTTATTTAGGTCTAACTACGTGTCACGATGCTTTAAGATAAGTTTATCAATCCTTACGAGGGGACAATAAAAGTTTCTTCTTTGATTTGAAACGCAATTTTGATTCATTATTAAACATGAGCTCTTCCTCAATATTCATTTACGAAACAGAAAAGGTTATAAGTGCCAATAGGTTCCAATATATAATGGAAATCTAGAAAACAAAACGACACTACTCTTTTATAAATAAAATAGTTTTAAAATTAATGAAAGAAAGAAAATAAAACACATTACAGAAACTCACATATCTGAAGAAAGTATGTCTTCATCAGTCTGAAGGCGCGAGTTGAAAATGTTTCTTCAAATATTTGAGTTTCTGTAATGTGGTTTATTTTTAATTTTTCATAAACTTAAAAACTTTTTAATTTAAATTTTTTTTTTCGCGAAATCTTTCTTTTGACAACATCAATACCGTGATAATGTATGTGTTTTATTGTTATAACAGTCTAACGATAACGACATCGTAGTTAGGTTAACATGTATTATTCAATAGAAATCGGAGAAATTGGTATAATAAATATTGAAAAAATAGTAAAAAACTTGTACTAGTCTTTCAGCGATTAGTCGTAACGCTAAGCTAAATGAGTCGTGGCTCATACATACTTTTGAATGTAACTGTGGTACTTGGGTTTTTTTTTTTTTTTTGAAATCGCACGTTACATTTTGAGCATTCCCCATATTTTAATTATGTGACACAATGGTTTCAAAAGGACGCCTTAAATTTGTATGAATTTAAAATTTTTAAGCACCATTAGTTGTAACATCAAATAAGTATTCCATGATAATTTTTCCATGATATTTCTTAACCAATTATGATAGTTTGATGATAACCTTAATCAATTATATCAGTTTTTTATGTCAGCTGAAAAATTATGTTTTTGCTACTTCAAACATTTTCTATTTACATAACACAATTGTCCTCTACAATTTTATCCATTATCACAATACATAAAGTTCTCCGTTCAGAAATACAGGTTAAAACTTATTTTAAGTGAAGTCTTGTTGCAAAGATGTACTTTTATATATTACTTATCAAAAAAAATGATATGACAATAGACATGAATTTTTTGTTTGTTTGAAATCAATGTAATAAATGATCATAATGTATTATTTTCGGAATTAGTTCATTATAAGTTGATATAAACCTATACCTGATTTCACATGTAATAGACCATATTTTATTTATCGTGAATTATTCCAGTATCTCCCTGATTTCAAATACTCTGAATCGTAATTTAAAGGATCATTTTCCCGAGATTCCAGAGCAATTATCCTCATAGACAATATGTTGAGTTAATTTGCCAACCATTTTCTCTTACAATTTATGTATTGCTGAGATTTCTTTTATACTTCTTCTCTTTAGGTAACTGGTAGAGTTTATGAGACATCTTGTTAAAGAGTCTTTCAGGGACCCTTTTAGTAAGGCAAAAGGGTTAAGGGCAGAGGAGAGAAAGTGAGATAAAAGATGAATAGACTCTTATAGAAAGCGAGATAAGCGCTTCACTTTCCACAAGGAAGATGCAAAGAGAATAAAGAAACACAAAAGATATTGTGCGACTTGAAGTCATTTTGAGTCACTAATAAGTGTTCCACATAAATGATTTTAAATCTTTTTACGAGTATTAAAGAACAAGATTCCAAGCATTGACAACATATTGTACGAGTAAGAACCCCATTACAGTGGATGATTAAAACGCATATCACCAATATAAAGACAATGGGTTCATATTCAAATGCAAAAACATTAAGTTGAACGCTAAATTCAAAGAAATATACGTATACACACCAAAGATTGGAACAAAATACAAATTTTCCACATTAAACTTTACCAACTTAAACGTGTAATTCTGTTCTCAAATCATTTTCACCACTAGTGCCAAACACCCGTGAATTATGCTTTAATATAGATTTTAAAAAATCACGCATGAAACCAAATATTTTTTTTCCTTTTTATAACTTACCCAAACAGTGAAGTCTTTCCAAAAGTACTGGTACATAGCTAATTACCATCTATCCTAAATTAGTTAATGTGAACAGAATTTTTTTTCTGATCATGAAGTTTACTATGATTTTATACAAACAAAATAACAATGTCCCATTTTTTTGTACGTTAGGGACCATCCGTAATTTGCGTAATGAAAAAAAAGAAATTTTTAACGTCCCCTCACTTCCATAATGTTCATTTACCAATACCTCTTAACCGCCAATAATTACGCAACGTTAGCCCCATCTCCACTTCCGTTAAGAAACATTGTTGTTGTTTTTCGTAAAATTTGGGAACAAAATATACAATACAATGACATTATTGTTCATTGCTCTTTACTCAGTTCTCACTGAACATTTGAATACCTAGATTATAGTGACAAACGTAAGATAAAAAACACCACCATAAAACATAACGTTTCGTAACACCAATGTTCACTCTCACCTACTCCGCCATAACGCAGTGTAATGATGTAAAATTATCTCCCTCCATCTCGGGGTTCATTACGTAATTTACAGCCCTTATTTTCCACAACTTTACTGTGCATTATAATACTACATTACCGTTTTTACCTTACAATAGTTTCGCAGTAAAGAAGAGATCTTGTATCCTGACCGTTAGCAGCTGGCGAAGAATCCGCTGGCTTTCAAAAGAATTCACCAAGGTCGTCCTTCCTCTGACGTGTTGACCTCGTAATCGCTGTGGCGACCTGTTAAGATGGCTCCAATTACCTCGAAGTCACCACTTCATTCAATAACTTCCGAAATAGATCTTGAATGTCACCACACCAATTTAAGTCTTAATATGAACGAAATAAATTGATTGTTTTTTTCCACTTAAATATTTTCTACAGTCTTATCCATTATATACCTACGTCATTTTCATTCATATTTCGACGTTAAAATTTTCGAACAAAATTGATCGTACTTTATCTTTCATTTCACGAAATATTTCGTTCATCTGATTTCTCAACCATTTACGTGATTTGACGAAAATGGAATTGAAAGAAACCGTTTTCGTGAAAGTTGAAGAATGCGACATTTACAAAACGGCGCCAACTAATTCTGTCCACGGGGTGAAATCCAGTAAACTATAATACATATGAACGCTGCTGTGATACTAGTCTTGTTCGTCCGATACGTCCGTACTTGCAAAACATTTTTCATGTAGATCACACCGCGCCACCAGCATGACGTCCGCCCCTCACCGAGAACCTTCACTCAATGTACCCTCGATAACTGAAATTCTCTTTCGCCACGCGGGCCTGCAATCCCAACGGTGATGACCAACGGTCAGCCAGTTCAAAACTCCCCCGGCGCCGCACCACCCGCAACAACATTCACAGTTTATTCTTCCTCCCTTACAAATAAACTTCATAAGTTTTCTTACTATATTTATATTTGATTCTGGACTAGTTATTATAAAGTTTATAAACAATTATATAGCGTATTTATATTCTTGACAACGAACTACGATATTTCGCACTATAAATGCGAATAAGTATTTCGTCTGTTGTCGAGTAGCAGCGACTATTCATTAATACATCGTTTATGATAAAATGAAGTAAGAAGTAATGAACTTTTATTATTCATTATTCAATTTCTGTAAGCCTAGTACTACAATTGTTAAAACTCAAGGTAATTATTTTAAAACAAAACACAATTTCAAGAAACTGAGAACCATAATAGACGTGTCGAATCAGGTGAAAAGAGTAAAATAATATTGAATTCTGAGATGGAAAGGAAAATGTATCAAACCAAAGTCGTTTCTGTTCGTCATTTGTTATCACGGTTGTGAAGGAAGGTGGATTTGTTGATTGTTGAACTATGAAAATGCTTTTCCTACTACAATTACATTTTAATGAGCAAATTGATAATAATGACAGTAGTCTAAGTATTGAAACTCGACAGGCTACTTCCGAAATAGTTTTTAAGACGTTAAATAAAAAGAAACTTCATATTCTCATCTTCTTTCTCTAATCGAACTTAGTACTCGTTCTGCGTGCTCTTTGTTCGTTAGGTTCAATTAGATGTTCGATTCGAGAGGTTTATTAGTAAACAATAGGAACGGATCGCATTTAAGCTCGAAGCACACTTGTTTCCTGACGCTGTGTCGACGCTGAACACCAATAAAATTGGAACTCATATTACGCTAGCATTAAATAAAAATATGAATACTATTTCAAAATATGAATCAATTCCAGAACATGTAATGCATGTCCCCACAAGAACGCTAACGCAAAAAAGGGCAAAGAACGCTAAGTTTGGCCAAGTGAAATATAAAATATAAATAATTTATGTGACTACCAGACCGAATTGAAAATTGAAGATCTAATTATTTTCATTAATCTATTCTAATTAATCTATTTAATATTTCACAGTAATTTTACTTTATTATTAAAAATATTAATTTGTAACAAGTATTTACCTTATTAACATACTAAAAACAACATTATTACATTATTAACTCTATTTATTCTCTAATTATATATCTTCACATTACTTTAAGAGTTATTTTATGGTTAAAGTATAAAAGCTAATGAATGTTTGTTAAAGTACACTCAATAATAATCTAATTGATTCATATGCATGAAGTATATAATTTTTTTTTTTTTCAACAAATTAAAATTACTGTTTTATATTTTTTCTCGAAGTAAAATTATCAAACTAAATTAATAATAGGTCCAAATAACACTAAAATTTTGCGCAATATAATTGGCCTATTTATAATCGAACTGGGGATTGAATCGCCCATTCCTCACGTCACTGCTTTAGATGAGGAAATACTACCGTAACGGATTTTATCGCTTCTCTAAATGAGTCTACTAAACAATCCCAACATTCAGAGAATATTCACCTAAAAGAAACTATGAAATCATAGTTTGGTTTAAGGCAGCGGTTCCAAACGATGCGGCCACGGGTGGGGGTTGAATATTTTTGTACAAGTATTAAAACTCTCTTTAATTCATATCTACCGTACGATGTGTATCTACTGTTCAGACACTAAAATAGATAACGCTTGCATCATTTACCTACCTGAAAAAAAGATTAACTCTGTAAACAACCCTGCCTTCCATCAATTTCATGTGATATTTTGTGTAATTTAAATGTTTCCATTTTATATACGCATAATGGAATTTTTTCTTACCTTTAAATTAAGTGCCAATGTTTTACACAATTATTGGAAAAAATTAGAGCAAAAAGGTAAATGAATTCATCATAAATTTTTCTCAGTAGTAACTATGAAATATTCAACAGTCTTGTATGATAAGTTAACTGAAAAATTCACTTCGCGTGTCAATTTTCTACCACAATAGATATCACATGAAAGGTTCGTTTGAAATACAAACAATATTTTGCCTCCGTTAGTATCGTAGTAGTTGTTTGACAAACGCATTTTCAGTAAATAATATTTTGTGATCGATATAACGCGTAAACATTCTGTCCTCTAGAAATAACATTGAGTAGAGGGTTGAATATGATGACATTCAATCTCTACGATTAAATAACAATGTGGAGGTGTTTACCGCTTAATTTCAAATGTTGGATCAATGAAAATTCTATATGATGTAATGAATCTTCTTTAACTTTGCTGTTGTTTGCATGTTTCACAATGACAGAATGTCATATGTCATTGGTTTGTTCACCCTAGCAACGACTGGTGTACTGTCACAACCCATGCATTAGAGTTTAATATTTTTTTGTGCAATCCTGTATTAAATGAAGTGTGACAAGTGGATCATTTCCAATTTTCTCCCCTCATTTCATTTTAGATTTGGAATAATGTCGAAAATCGCCCTAAACAATTTTTTTTGTAAGTGCACTACATACTTCGTAATTCCGATAACAGGAAATAGCGTACATAACATGTTCGTTATTTTTTTATTTGGTAACAAGTATATATTTTCCTTTAGTGATCGTTGGTAAAAAAATACTCCATTTCTAACTCACTAGAACTTTATCCTCACTATAACTTTAAATTATTCAATTATTGTGCTTTTTTTTCTTTCTTTAACAATAGAATATTTTGGAAATAACTCAGTTTCAACAGATGCTTTTCAATTGTGTCATATCTCCAACGAAAAACACAATCTGAACGTAGTAACATGTAAAATGTGGAAGTATTTCATCCGAATCGAACTAAAATTTGAGTTGAATATGATAACGAAATTACTAGACGAAGTATGTGAAAAGCGGAGCACGAGAATATATCTGGAAACACAAGGCACTCAAATTTTGCAGACGTACCGAAGTGAATCATAAAATTTTTATGAAAATGCATAGCTGAACATTTTAAATTGTGCAGACAGGGGCGCTGTACAGCTGCTCAAGGCTAAAGTTTTTTATAGGGTGGAGAGGCGACAACTACGACAAAATTGCAAGGAGGACTTCGGCGGATCTTCTGAGCGCGCATCATTATCTAATAGGCACATTCCGTGAACAAAATGGCCACCCTTTGTTATTGTTTATTTTGGTTCCTTTCTGCAATGTGAACAAAATGGCTGTCACCTAACAGGACCCAACCAGATGAGGCGGCGTCCATGTCGCTTCTCTACCCTATAAAGAACTCTACTCAGGGCAAAGCTCTACTCAAGGAAATAAATATTTAAATGGGTCTCTGATCATAGACGTAAATATAAATAGACTCCGTGGTCTCTGCTGTAGGTTGTCTGTGGTAACATGGAACAGAAGATATTGAGTGTGTGTCACCCTCTCTTCTGCACACCCGGAAGGGAATCGAGTTCCCTCACCCAAGTCAACGTGCGAGGGAGACAGAGACACCTAACTTCGTTTTCCTCTTCGGACAACCAATACATAAGACCGCTTAGTCTATTTATATGAGTCTATGGTTCTGACTGGCGGGCATATTGATGCTGCTTTTAGTTAGGTACCAATAAAGGAATGAACGAAAAACGATTCGTTCCTTGGGGTGAATGAAATGTCTCTTTAGTGCGGTTAGAAATAAGACTTATCTCACGTGTTTGCAAACTAGTTCTAATCATCCTTGGTCGGCAGGCAAAGGGAGTCTACAAAGAGTATGCTACGATTTTCTCAAGAATTGCCTACATAGGTAATTTTAATGCATATAATGCAGAGCAGATACTCCGCTTTGACTTAGTATTTGCTTCAACATAAAGAGTCTACAAAGAGTATGCTACAATTATCTGAAGCATTGCATCCAGAGGTAACTTTTTTTAGTATATAATTCAGAGCAGATATTCCGCTTTTACTGAAAATTTGTTTTACTTCACTTCGAAGTAAAAGCGTGTAGTATAGATAACTACAGTTCACTGAGTAAAGTAAAAGTATTTGCTTCGATTTTATGCATACGAGTCAATATCTGAGAATGGACTCGATTATCATGTCTGCCCCTGGCGACAAGTGCATTGTACAAATTGTACAAGTGCCACGGGAGCTTATTCTGTAGAGTAGGGAAGCGATAAAATGAGTCGGAGGGCACTCGAAAGAAAGATATGCATGACACAGAAAGTGTATGCGGGTGCCACCGTTAGACGAGACCGTTTTCACCCCTCTCTCCTCATCCCTCATCCATTTCAGCCATCGCAACTCTCAACCTCGTCTGCCCTCTTGAGCGCAAAGAAGCACGTGCGGGCGCCCTGGGAGTTGTTACAGCTGTTGCTTCTAATCGCTACGCGCTTATGCTAATGAAATTCTTGATTCACTTCTAAAATCAACTGAGGTATTTCTATATTTATTTGTGTACTTTGTGGACCATATTTTCGACAACGTTTATAAGCGGACTTTTCTTATCTAATTTCAAAAAGCTTTTCTATTTTCATTCAATATAATTTTTTTGGTATTCTATTAATATATTTTATATTTTCATTAAATACAAATTTGTTGGTTTTGTGTTAACATAATCTTTGCTGAAATGTTATATCCACTCAGCAGAATACCAACAAATTTGTATTTAATAAAAAAATTCACAAGTATGTATTATCATCAAACCATAGGTAACTCGGAAAATATTGCTTATAAATAGTAACTATTAAAATAACACTAAATTCGAAAGTAATTATTACAATAGACCGTCGCCCCTAGGCACGGTCTTAGAGAGTCTATCTGTAAAACCCATCTCTATCCAAAGGAAAACTGTAGAATAACCTGGGCGAGGATGGGGGAAACTTGCTTAGCTCCGTTCGCGAGACGCATGATATGCTGCTATTAATATGTTTTTCCATGACATAGTTGGCAATGATGGACATGATGTAATCTGTGAACAAAAATATAAATATCAGAATGTCCGGTGACCTCTATATTTTTTAAAAATATAGCTTTTATTACTTTGGACTTCCAAAGATTATTTTAAAAAATTCTTGAAGTATTTTCTTTTCGGAAATGTATTATTTCTCAAAAGAAAAAAATATCATCCCATTATTGCTAGGCTATAGATTGCTTATATTTAGGCTATATGTTGCTTACACCTTATATATGTTATTATTCCTCTTATATGGCTATATATTGCTTTAAAGTGTATTTTAACTTTACTTCAGCGCTAAAGCTAAAGCTTAAGCTAAAGCTTTAGAGAACTAAACTTTACATCAGCTTATATAATTGCATTTATTACTACAACTTTAGATCTTTAAAATATTTAATTATCTGTCGGCCGAACTACCTGCTGACTGAGTATTCTACCCATCAATATGTCGAACGAATACAGAACTTCCTAAAAAATGCCAAATACTTCACAAAATATGAAAACAAAAAATAAAACAAAGAATGTCCTACAATGATGTAATAGCTTCATGATGATTGAAATCGTTCTTGTTTTGAAATTGTTCATATTTTGTTTTTGTGTTTTATTTTTATTGTATTTTTGCACTACATTTTATTGCAAATACGTGGATGGCTTCAGGTTGCCATCGGGATATTTTTTCTAAAAGCGGTACAATAAATATTATTATTATTATTATTTTATTCCGTTTAGGATCTCAACTTTTTCTGCTGGTCGTAGTGAGGTACAGGCTACACTAAGCACACTCACTCTGGATGATCCAAATATTTTCTGACTATTCTTGATGTATTGAGCAAAACAGCTTTCTCAAGTTGAACATAATTTTAAATGGTCTACCGCAATTTTAACATTCTAATACTATTGTGGAGGGAGATAGGGATGGCTTCTGTAGAGGACATAACTCTCTCCATGTTCCATATCCTTTGTATTTCTGCTTTAAGGTCACTGTATTTCTGATATTTTTCCTGAATTATTTTCTGAGGGTTGTGAGTGTTTGGCATAGCTATATCTATCAAATAGGTTGTCTTTGTTACTTGATCTTTTAGCACTATGTCTGGTGTGTTGTTATGAATTGTACGGTCCGTGATTATTGACCTGTCATAATATAATTTGAAGTTTGTTGATTCTAAAACGTCAGTCGACTCATATTTGTAATAAGGCGTGCTATTTTCTATAAGACAATACTTTAAAGCTAAGGCTTAGTGAATTATTATTATTATTATTGTTCTGATGCTACTCAAAATTCTCTCTCGAATGAAAAATAATCTACATTTCTCACAGTGCCCGCCGCGAAGACAATCTATATTACGTATTCTCGTCACAATCCACGCTACAATTTTCCTCGACAACCTTTTTTTAATGAACATTTATAATGTGTTGTCAAACCTCAGTACTCCAAAAAATTCATTGACTTCCCCGTTTTTCTACAGACTTAGGCAAAATGACCGCCTTCAGCTTTTGTTTAAGGTATTTCGAGAAAGAGAGGATAAGCGCGGACGTGAATAGATCTCTGCTGTGTAGCAGGGATCTCCAAACGTTCTTATCTTAGGTTCGACGAACTGAAAAGTTGTAGAAAACAGGCTGGCCAACTACATCTACAAGAAAGTAATTACCATGTACTACAAAATTTAATCGATTATTACATACGTATTATCATTTGATATACATTCCACGATTTTATTATTTAATAATTTTTTAAAAGAAACCTATTTTGTTAGGTAAATGTTATTGAATAAAACTTTTGAAAAAAAATGAAATTATTTAATATTTTAAAAACTCACGACTTAATACAGGGTTGGAGAAAATATTCGTAGCGAACGTTTTTGCCGTGTCATCCTTTGACTATTTGGCGTACATGTGAGGTGAGTGAGGTTGCTTTCAAATACATCTGTCCGCTTTGTGTCCCTTTTGATACCCCTGCCATCATAGATTTAAGTGTTCAACAGATAGTCCGCAGTCCGACCGCGGGACCGACAAAGACCGTTCGTAGGTCGGAACTGGACCAAAGGACCTAATTTGGGGATCCCTGCTGTAGAGTATGGTCCATGTTCCATCTTCCATTTCTGAAATTGGACTAATGGATAGTGCGGAACCTGTACTGTGCGTTTGTGAAATATACATGGCCACCAAAGAGACAACTCTAGGAGTTGTGGTCGAGATGCAATTATCTCGGAGTTGTTGGATCAACCAGGGTGTTCGTGGTGCATGAGGAATATGCGTCCATAATTAGTTTCGGCAAAAGAATTTAAGTTCACCAGATGTCATATTCTTATTCATTCTTGTACAGTAGCAAAGGAAAATAACGTAGAAGATTATAAAACGGTTGTTAACTTGCAAACTACTTGGATTTTTGCGTTCAAATAAGAAGTTAAATAAAAATGGAAATAAAATCGTACATATTTATCGATCCATTTTTAAATGTTAGAATTTCTTTTCAAGATAGAAATTGAAAAACAGCTCATTAAAAAACAAATTTTCAACAGGCATAGATGATATACCTGAGTTTATTGTTAAATTTTCGTCCCATGCTATATTAAATCCACTCATAAATATTTTTAATAGTTCTTTATCGGAAGGGGTGTTTCCTAAAATATTTAAGAGAGCTAAAGTGAAACCTTTACACAAGAAAGGAAACAAACTTAATATTGGAAATTACCGACCAATATCTCTACTACCCACTTTCTCAAAAATCCTAGAAAAATTGTTCTATAAGCGTCTTCTAGATTTTTTATCAAAATATAACATTCTCTCTGACGATCAACACGGTTTTAGGAAATCCTTTTCCACTACAAGCGCCATATTTTCCTTCTTAAACGATGTTACCACATCTCTAGACAGTGGAGAAAATCCTCAGGGTGTTTTTCTTGACTTATCCAAAGCATTCGATGTCATCGATCACGGAATTCTCCTTACCAAATTGCATTCTTTAGGCATTCGTGGACTTCCACATCAATGGCTAACTTCTTATTTAAAAGATAGATATCAACAGGTAGAAATATCCTCGCAATATTTGCAATAGTAATAATATTCATCGGCCTAGAGTGTCCACCACTCTTTGCCAAAAAGGACCTTATCATTCGGGAATCGTTCTATATAATTCCCTTCTAAATCTCTTCAAATCCGCGGTTAAAAACTACCTCCTGCACCAGTGCTTCTACACTGTAAAAGAATTTATTGATTTTATTAAAAGTTAAATTCGTCTTGTACTTTATCACGCCATTGCTGTAGTACTTTTT